>PVJC01006101.1:0-56273 GCA_004026665.1 Murina feae | reverse complement strand
GGAGGGGAGGGAGGAGAGAGAGAGAGAGAGAGAGAGAGAGAGAGAGAGAGAGAGAGAGAGAGAGAGAAAGGGAGAGAGAGGAGGAGAGGAGAAGAGATAGGAGAGAGAGGAACACTGATGTGAGAGAGAACATTAACTGGTTGCCTTCTCCACATGTTCTAACCAAAAATCAAACTGGCAACCCTTTGGTGTATGGACAACTCTCCAAACAAGTGAGCTACATCATCTAGGGACTGTGATTTCTTTTCACTGGACTTCAGTGTTAATATTATCAGCTTCTTTTTTTTTTTTTTTTTTTTTTTAGGTTTTCCCCTCATTTTGCTGGAGCACACTCTGAAGTAGCTTCCTAAAATGGTTAGGTGACAGGTAAAATTCTGAAGCTTTTGTTTGCTGGAAAATATTTTTTATTTTATCTCCCATTTGATAGTTTAGCCAACTATAGAATTCTAGGCTCAAATTCATTGTCTTTCCTAACATTCAAAGTATGTTTCCATTGTGTTCTAGTATTTAGTATTGACAAAGTCTGACGTTAGTCCAATTCTATTCCTTTATTCAAGACGTGTTTCCTTTCTCAAAATTGTAAGATCTTTAGCTTTCATGTATCAAAATTTCATGCAGATGTTTAGACCTATAGATTTATTTTCTTTTCCTGTGCCTGCACTGTGTCAGCACTTTTCATATGTAGACTTATGTTTTCCTTCTGCTCAGGGGAAATATCCTACTATGATATATTTGTTTAATTCCTCTTTTCCAATTTCTGTACTCTCTTTTCCTGGAACTCAGTAAGATTTCATAGGAGAGGCCCCAGACTGACCATCCATCTTTCTTATTTTGTCCATCATATTTTTCATCACCTTTTTTTTCTGCTCTGAATGCTGAGTGTTTATGTCTTTCAAGTTTCTAACTTGGTTATTACCTTAATAATTTTATTGCTTTTTCAAGTCCCCTCCCCCCAACCTCCAATGAAACAAATTATATTTAGCATAGTCAGTCCAAATGTGCAGTGCAAAAAGTTTATGGAGGATAGAAAGTGCATTAATAAAAGTCAGTCTTTATGAAAAGAAAACCAAAATATATTACTGATTCAAAGTATTTTGCCCTTGAATGCAAAATATTGGACACCTACTGATCAGAGAAAGGAAGAGAAGGAAAGAATGTTTTGAGAAGAGCTCCGTCTCCAGCTTGTATCCAAGAAGTCAGTGAGGTCGCAGGCTGGCATTCTTGCTTGCTTTTTGCATTAGTGCTCTTAGCTGGAACTGTTCACAGGACAGAAGACGGACATGCTCTAGGAAGACACCCAGGTCTATTACTCCCGCCTCAAGACTTCTCCCAGGTAAAAGATTGTGTCTTCTCTAGCATTTCCCTCTTCCTACAGACTTAGGATCCGTTTGAATAGTGGGGCTGTGGAAACGATAACTTCATCAATATTGTTCTTTTCAGACTGATTTTCCATTTCCCCGGAGAAAAACTGAGTTTCATCCTTCTTTCTGTAAAGTTCTATGTTTTCGTTAACTTCAGCTACTTCTGGATCTAAACCACCTCTTCCAGTTTCTGGACCTTTTTTTCCCAGGTTTTCCTCTGTCAGGTGCAAAGCACTGAGCTCTGCCTGGGTGTGATCCATTTCCTCCTTCATCTACCATCCATCTCGGTCTGTCACTGACCACTGCGATGAGAGAAGTGTAGATGGTGTCCTCCCTGCTCGCACCATCCCTACTGGGACCAACAGTAGTCACAGGAGGCTGGCAAGGGTACTGGGATCTTGTTGTGGCATCAGTTCTTTTAACACATTGCGGAAGGATCACAAGAATTCTCGCTTCATATTACACAGTGTTTTACAAAGTATCATACTGTAAAAAGATATTAGCTTGTAAGAACATGTAATAAGTAACTTCAAAATGCAATGGGTATTTAATTTTAAAGCGTGCCTTTAACATTTATGTAAAACGTTTTTTGTACTCATTCAATAGAGACTTATCTGGTCACCGGGTAAAGCTAGCAATAAAACTGCTAGTCTGCAATTTTCCATTTTGACAGTCACCTTTAAATGTTTTAAACAATTCCTGATTTACTGATTGTCCCCACCTTTTAAAAACAGCATCCCTGTTCTGAGTTTATGGCTCCAATATCCTTATGAAAGTCTTAAGGAAACTAATTACATTTTTTTAAGAAGTTCATTTGTATTACCTGAATTATCTTTGGTTACTCGGCAAAGAGCTGCTCTGTTTATCCATTTTGAGCTTTCCTTTGGGAAGGATCCTCAAATGCCTCGTACGTTTGAACCAGTGGCTGAGTAATATGATGACTAATCTGAGTTTCTTTGCAGGTCTACAGACCTGCTTCTCCGAATTCCTCTAATGCGAGGGCCGATTGCTGGCTCTGTGGAGGGACATAGGGTGTGTAGACAGGCAAGCTTCACTTTAGGCTGTGTGGTCAGTGCTTTGAGCTTCGGCCCTCCAAAAGGCAAATAAAGAGAGAATGTCACACTTCTGTGTCTTTCCTTGTAGAGTCCCTTTACGATATTAGAGGTTGTACAGTTCCAGCCAGAGAAAGCTCAGACTTTTCCTTCTCCGCCACAAACTCCATAGCAGAAGCTACAAGCCTCCCCAGACAGGTTTTCATTAGCTTTCAGGATCATTTCTCTGGTCCTGTCTTGGAAAAACCACTAGCCAGTTAATGGAAATGGAAATGAACCAAGTGATGCCCTTGTTTTCAAGGGTAGGGTGGTTTTCAAACATGGTCGCAAGTTCTTTGACATTCCCCTCATCAAGAATTGGGATCTCTGTCCCCTCCTCTTGAATCCGGGTGACCAGTAGAGAATGACAGAGCAGTGTTATATAACTTTTAAGGCTAGGTCATAAGAGGCCATGTGATGTCTTCCTTTTCGTCAGGAATACTCACTTTCAGAGCCCCGAGGATGCCATTATGGTCAGGCCATCCTTAGGTGCTCCCTACGATGGTTTCAGCTTCAGGTCACCCCAGTTCCTGTGCTAAAATGTGAGGGAAGAATCTTCCAGGTGATCCCAGGATCGGCCATTCAATTCCCCTCCAGCCAGTCAGAATTTCTGGCGACAATTGCCTGATATTTCCTAATATTTATAGGATTTTCTAGACATTGTGAAACAGAGATAAGCTATCCTTGGCATGCTCTGTCCAAATTCCTGGAGCAAAGACTCACTGAGCAGAATTAAATGGTGTTTGTTTTTATACTGACTTTGGGAGGCTAGTTACATAGCAATAGATGCTTGAGGCACACGAAGATAGTCTTTTAATTAATTACCCTAATTACTCCTTCTGCACCACACCTTCTGGTTCTGTGCTTGAAGCTCTAGGAGATCCTCAAGGACTCATGAGATCCTTCATGTGGACTTTAACCCTTTCCCACATGTTCTGTGGATTGAGGCTTTCCCTGCTCTGAATCAATACAGTCATATCTGATTTCTGACCTCTAGGAATTCATAAAAATGTGTGTATCACTCTTGGCATACCTTCCTGGTCTCTGGGACATGATGGATTCATTCCCTCTGGGTGTCACAACTGTTATTTCAACAAGCTTGAGGTCAGGGAAGGTAGATGTCCCTCCTGAGAACCAAGCATGTTCAGATGAAGAGAGAGCTCTTCCATTCAAAAACGGGCACATTTCATAGCCATTAATAAATTATAAGTAGGTGTTGTCTATGAGACAACATATGCAATAATATGAAAAAGTAGGGGCCCGGTGCATGAAATTCGTGCACTGGGGAGGGGGGTTCCTCAGTCCAGCCTGCCCCCTCTCACATATTGGGAGCCCTCAGGGAGTGTCCTATTGATGGTTTAGGCCCGCTCCCTGCTCCCCTTGGGGAGTGGGCCTAAGCCACAGTCTGGCCTCCCTTTGTGGGAGGCGAACAGGCTAACCAGGGAAAGCCACCAGCCCCATCACCCCGCTGCTGCAGCCACTGCCAGTCACCACAGCCCCCAAGATGTTTTCATCAACATGAACTCCAGTTCCTTCACCGTGAAAAAATGACAACTTTCTTTAGGCATTTTCAAGATGTGTCTTTCATAGGATATGACATTTCTTTCTTTCTTTTTTTTTAACCTCACCTGAGGATATGTTTCCATTGATTTTTAGAGAATGTGGAAGAAAAGAGAAAAACAGAGAGAAACATCAAAGTGAGAGGAATACTTTGATTGGTTGCCTCCTGCAGGAGCCCTGACCTGGGCCCCGGCCAGGGAGGAGCCTGCAACCTAGGTACATGCCTTTGGTCAGAATTGAACCCAGACCCTACAGTTAGCAGGCTGAGGCATTATGCACTGAGCCAAACTGGCTAGGGCAGGATATAACATTTCTTAGCCCTCCAGCAGTGGATCTTAATTTTTTTTCTCCAGGAATGTGGTGGAAAAACCCTAGATCGCCTTTTTGGATTCTTATTACCCAAGTTACTAAGAATATTACCAGTGGCATACAGGGAGCTTAGCCAATGAATAGTCAGAAAAGGTGTTTCCTCTGTAGTCCACTCCAATCACCGGATCCACCCCTGCCCCTCCAATCCCAGCTCCATCCCTGCCCAGGCCTGTAACCTCTGACCAAGGATGCAGACCTGGGCAGGGGACCCCCAGACCACTAAAGGCGCCAGCTCCAACCCTGCCCAGGCCTGCAACCTCTAGCCAAGGTTGCAGGCCTGGGCAGGGGAACCCCAGACTCCTGCGATCACTGGCTCTGCCCTGCTCAGGCCTTCAGTCTCTGTCTGAGACTGCAGGCCTGGGCAGAAGACCCCCAAGTCCCTCTGATCGCTGACTTCACAGAACCCAGGCCTCTGTGATCACCAGTTCTGATCCTGCCCCCTGCCATCGCTGGCTCTGCCCTTGCCCCACTGGCAGCCTCCGTCCAAGGCTACAAGCCTGGGCAGAGGACCCCCAGACCCCTGCATTGCCAGCTCCGCCAGTGCCCAGACCCCTGCGATAGCAGCCTCCACCCTGCCCCTCTGATCACCGGCTCTGCCCCTGCCCCACTGCAGCCTCTGGCTAAGGCTACAGGCCTGGGCAGGAGACCCCCAGCCCCCTGCCATTGCCAGCTCCACCCTTGAGCCTCTGACCAAGGCTAGAGGCCTAGGCAGGGGACCCCCAGGTCCCTGCTTTACAGACTCTACCAGTGCCCAGACTCCTGCAATCCCAGGCTCCTCCCCTGCCCCCTCCGATTGCTGGCTCCGTGGATGCCAGGCCTCTGTGATCTCTGGCCTTATCCCTTCCCAGACCTGAGGCCTCTGGCCCAGACCTTATGCCTGGGTAGGGCACCCTCATACCCCTCTGATCACTGCCTCTGCCCCCTCCAATCACCAGCTCTACCCTTGCCCATGCCTGAGGCCTCTGGCAAAGGCCTCTGGCCTGGGCAAGGGACCTCCAGACCCCTCTGATTGCCTGTTCTACCCCTTGGGCCCCCCCCACCTCCCCTGCCACCTGCCTGGCTAACAGGCCTGACCATCTTGTGGCTATGGGAGCACCATCTTTGTGATGGAGTGACATCTAATTTGCATATTACTCTTTTATTAGATAGGATGTGGTCAAATGTCTTTTTTTTTTCTAAATCAATACAGGCTGTGATTGATATGAATTTTCTTCTAAGTTGGTTGGTGGTTATTGTATTTATTAATTAGTTTGCAAATAAAAAAAAGAAGCTTAATTCATAAGCAATAAGATGCATCTATTTAGAATGCATAGCTCAATGAGTTATAAGCAGATTTGTATGCCCATATAACCACCACTGCTGTCAAGATATAGAACATTTCTATCACCCATAAATGTGTCCCCATTCCCCTTCCAGTTGATCATGCCATGTATCCTCACCCAGTCAACCACTGATCTGACTTCTATCACCAAAGATTAGTTCTCACTGTTCTAGAACTGTATCTATGTGGAATCATACAGTATGTTCACTTTTGCATCTGCCTTTTTCTCTCAGCATATTCTTGAACTTTGTCCATGTTGTGTGTATTAGTAAATTGTTCCTTTTTTATAACGGAAAGTATTTCTTTTGTTTATCTATTTACCTGTTGATGGATATTTGGGTTTTGAGATATTATGATTAAATCTGCTCTTACCGTTCTGGTACAGTCTTTTGATGGACATGAATGAATATTGTGGACGCACATATTGGAAAGCCCTTTATTTCTTCCTTACTGCAAGTAGAGTCCTCTTGGCAGAATTCCTGGTGCCAGCTGGGTGAGTGGGATCCATAAATGAGAGACTTACTTTCTCGGGTTTTCTAAGGAGATAGAACTCTGGGTGTCAGGAGTTCAAGGAAATGAGCTAACCAAATCAGAAGTGGTCTGTGAAAATCAGAGCCAGCATTGCTGCATTGAAAAAGGTGACTAGGGACTGTCTTGATAATAAGTATTTCAAAGAGATAAGCAGCCTCCCTTTAAGTAGCATATAAATAGCATATAAATACCACTGCCATGGAGCTAAAGACTGAAGACACATTGCCTTTGACTGGCGATGTCTTAGTAATTAGGAATGGCCATGCCTATAAGAATAAGCACTGAGTTAGAGAATTCAAAAGGGAATGGAAGGCACAGGAAGTTTTTTTTTCCTTTCCTTTTAAACATGTGAATTGCTTTATAGCAGATAGAGAAAGGGGTGGGTGGGAATGTTGGCCAGCTTCCTTTAAAAACAATAGCAGCAGCAGGAATATTTTATTGAATATTTACGAGTGCCAGACACCATCCTAGTGACTTTTCACTAGATGCTTTAATTAATTTGATTCTCACACAACTCTTTAAGATGGGTGGTTGTTATGGGTTGATTTGTATCTGTCTCCCCTAACCTCTCTCCCCCGCAAAAAAAAATTCATATGCTGTAGTCTTAATTCCCAGAATCTCAGGATATACAGAGTGGCCAGATTATTATGACCACCTGACCTTTGTAGGCAAATTAGCTATAATTTCGCACTGAAGTTGCTAGAGGGCCAGACCATTATAAATAGGGAAGCAGGTTGTTTACCACACAGTAGAAGTGATTTTTTTTCTGAAGATATGGGTAAACAATGCAATCTAACAGCCTTTGAACATGGGATATATTTGAATGTGAGTGGCCAGATTATTATGACCACCCCATTAGTACTTCGTTGGGCCACCTTTTGCCTTCAATACTGTGGTGATTCTTCTTGTCATTGATTCCACGAGATGTTGAAAGGTGATGTGAGGAATCTCACACCATGCCTGATGAATGGCACTGTCCAGTTCTGTGAGATTTGATGGTTGTGGAACCAGCTGCCTGATGGTCTTTTAACTTCATCCCACAAATGCTCAATTGGATTGAGATCTGGTAATTGTGGGGGCCACCTAAGCAAGGTAAAGTCTCCCTCATGTTCTTGAAACCACTCCTGCACAATACGACCACCGTGGCATGGCACATTGTCTTGTTGGAAGAAGCCATCTCCATTGGGATATGCCATCAACATGATAGGATGAACCTGATCAGCAAGGATCCTTTTGGTATTCAGATGTTGTTTCACACAAATTAAAGCGCCCAAATCATGCCAGGAAAACATGCCCCTAACCATAACTCTGCCCCCACCAGCTTGAAGGGTTGTACTTATGCATGTGGAGTACATGCTTTTATGCTGTTTCTGCCAAATTCTCACTCTGCCATCTACATGATGCAACTGGAAATGTGATTCCTTGGAGCACATGACTTTTTTCCAATGCTCAACTGTTCAATCCTTGTGTTCCTGTGCGAATTGGAGACATTTTGTTTTGGTAAGTGCAGGCAGCAAAGGTGTTCGAACAAGCCTTTGGCTTCCATATCCCGTATGATGCAGTGTACAGCTAATTTGCCTACAAATGTCAGGTGGTCATAATAATTTGGCCACTCAGTGTATATCTGGAGATAGGAGTCTTTAAAGAGGTAATTATGTTAAAATGAGGTTACAAAGGTGGACTCTAATGCAATAGCACTGGTGTCTCTATAGGAGAGGTTGGGACACAGACAACACAGAGGGAAGACCATGTGAAGACAGAGGGATAAGGGGGCCATCTACATGCCAAAGGGAGAGGCCCCAGAAGGAACCAACTGTGCCAACACTTCTATCTTGGACTTCCAGCCTCCAGAAGTGTGAGAAACTAAATTTCTACCATTTTAGCCACCCAGTCTGTGGTGCTTTGTTATGGCAGCCTCAGCAGACTGATGCGGTGCTACATAATGTCTCCATTTTACAGATGTGGAAAACCGAGGGCCATGCTAACTTACTCAGTTTTATATGCCCAGTAATGAAACCAACTGACTGACTCAAAAGTTTGTAAGCATTATATTAAAAAGCCACTTTTTGGAGCAAGTAATAAAAATAAAATGGATGGTGGGTCCTTATCTTGTAGGAACTTACCACTCACTGTCGAGACAAACTGCACAACAGGCAAAGTCTACACGGCCGGCAGTCAAATCCACACAGCCCAAGGCGTGGCAGGGCCAGGCTGAGCATTCTTAGAAATACCTTTAGGCCTGTGTGACCAGAACCCGCTGAACATGCCAAGCTGTTGCTAACACCGATCTAACTTACACTACAACTGCTTTTCAGCCCTGGAGGTGGGTGCAGGGGCAACATAAAGAGGCTGTTTAATCATCTTCCAAAAACACAGACAACAAACAACAGATGGCCTTGTGTGGTTGCTTGAATAACGGGCTCCCCGCATGTCCATGTCCTAATCCCACAGCCCTGCTGACACTCTAACTTTAGACTTCTGACCTCCAGAACTGTAAGAAAATTAAGTCGCACTGTTTTAAATCACTAGGTATGAGGTACTTTCTGATCATGGCAACTGAAATGAATACACCTGTGTCCTACTGTGAAACTCCATGTGCCAGGTGCTACTGAACTCTGCCAAATGCATGTCTGTCAAGCGTTCGAATTAGAGTATGGTTCAAGTTGTTTTCCTTGGATAAGAAATGTTCTGTTAAATAAACAAATGGGACTACATCAAAATAAAAAGCTGCACAGCAAAAGAAACCACCAAGAAAACAAGAAAGCCCACTGCATGGGAGAACATATTGGCCAATGTTATCTCCAATAAGGGTTTCGTCTCCAACATTTACAGGGAACTCATACAACTTAACAAAAGGAAGATAAACAACCCAATCAAAAAGTGGGCAACAGACCTAAATAGATACTTTTCAAAAGAAGACACACAGAAGGCCGAAAGACGCATGAAAACATGCTCAAAGTCACTGATCATCTGAGAGATGAAAATCAAAACAACAATGAGTTACCATCTCACACCTGTAAGAATGGCTAGCATCAACAAATTAACAAACCATAAGTGCTGGCGAGGATGCGGAGAAAAAGGAACCCTTGTGCACTGCTGGTGGGAATGCAGACTGGTACAGCCACTGTGGAGAACAGTATGGAGTTTCCCATTAGACCCAGTGATCCCACTTCTAGGAATATATGCCAAGTAATCAGAAACACCAATCAGAAAGGATATATGCACCCCCGTGTTTAGAGCAGCACAATTTACCACAGCTAAGATTTGGAAACAGCCTAAGTGCCCATCAGCAGATGAATGGATTAGAAAACTGTGGTACATCTACACAATGGAATACTACACTGCTATAATAAAGAAGGAAGTTTTACCATTTGCAACAGCATGGATGGACCTGGAGAGCATTATGCTAAGCAAAATAAGCCAGTCAGAGAAAGATAAATATCACATGATCTCAATCATTTGTGGAATATAATGAACAACATAAACTGATGAACAAAAACAGATCCAGAGACAGAGAAGCACTGATCAGACCATCAAACCTCAGAGGGAAGGCAGGGGAGGGTGGGGGAAAAGGGGAGAGATCAACCAAAGGACTTGTATGCATGAATATAAGAACCAATGGACACAGACACTAAGGGGGTGAGGGCATGAATTGGGGGGGGTGTTATATATATATATAACACCTTAATCAATAAAGAAAATTAAAAGTTCTGTTTTCCTTATGCCAACTGGGGCCCCAAAGCTCTGCTCCTGAGGGTAGTGGGGTACCTTTAATGAATCTGCCACATCCTCCAACTCTTCCAACTATCCTGTGTACATGTACCTGGTTAATCCCATTTTACAGAGAGGCAAATGGAGGCTTAGTACAGTGGAGAGACTTGCCCAAGGTCCCGCAGCTGGAGTGGCAGAGTTAGGTCCAGACCCACGCTGTCGGAGTCTGAGCTCACATTGATTTTTTTTATCATGGAAAAATATACATAACAAGCATTACCATCCTGACCATTTTTAAGTGTATAAGTTAGTGGCTTAAGTACATTCACATTGTTGTGCAACTGTCACCACCATCCGTCCTCAGAACTTTTTTGTTTTCCCAAACTGAAACCTTGTACCCATTAAAAAATAACTCTCCAGCCAGGCCAGCACAGGGGTGTCAGGGGTTGAGTGTCGACCTATGAATCAGGAGGTCATGGTTCGATTCCCAGTCAGAGCACATGCCTAGATTGCGGGCTCCATCCCTGGCAGGGGGTGTGTGGGAGGCAGCCGATCAATGATTCTCTCTCATCGCTGATGTTTTTCTCTCTCCCTCTCCCTTCCTCTTTCTCTAAAAATCAATAAAAATACATTAAAAAAATAACTCTCTACCCTCCCTTCCCTGGCAACCACCCACACTTTTAACCTTTTCAGCATTTCCTGCTGACTCACAGGAAAGCTTCAACATGGCTCAGGTTAGGGGGGATGTTTGGGTCATCTCAGTAGTGACAACCCAAATACCCAACTTTACAGGAACTGAGGACCCATTTATGGTCCCACAGAATATTGTAATACTGAATTCTGAGCCTAGAGTGTGGTCACAACAGTCCCTTCATTGCCCACAGAGATGCTTACTAATTGCAACAGAATTAAAGATAATTATAAAATCCTTCTTTAAGCTCATTATGTCCACCTACTCACCCTGTACATAAATTTCCCTAACAAAGATGATGTTCCTCTACATTTATTTCCTTTGCTCTTCCTGATCATCCAAAATGTGACACAGGGAGAAGCAGCAGGAATCAGTACTCTAAAAACAGAAGATAATACAAAGGAAGAGTTGGTATATTTTGACTTTATGTTAAACATTCCACAGTGGATATATGTTTACCTCATTTTGTGAAACACAATGTTTTAACTCATAAGTCAATATTTTTTATACTAAAATACTTAAAATTCATATTCCATACACATACTGACATGGTGGCTACATTCTACATAACTGTTAATGTAATTGGTTTTTACTTCTAACACATTCCATCCACAGAACTAGCTCCTAGGAGGCCAGCACCTAAGCTACATGAGGCTATTTTCAAAGAGCCACCTGTGAAGTCCATCCCTCCTTGCTGTTCTGATCCTGGGGCAGATTTTCACCCCGGGGAATGCCTTTCTGGCCAGCCCTAGGTACAAAGTCACTTTTCATTGTAGTCTGATTAGATCTTTAAAAATGCTTTTGGTTTAATGGACTTTGGCTTATGTCATAGATATGAGTGAAGTTAAATAATAAAATTAGGTTAAATATTGCTGAGTCAAATGGAAAAGGATAACTGCAATCCTGTTGTAGAATAGAATATCTTTTCAAAGTGTCCTAAAGAACACTTTGGGACAGTTATATTTTATTATTCTGGGATTCTTTCTAAAACCAGAATTGGGGTCATTTTCTTTCTAAAATGCTCTGCTTGATCCTACATTGTTATTTATTTTTATCAGCACAACCTCTTTCAAAACAAGGCCAGAGCTACCTGGTCAGCCTGCAAGATTTCTGCTGAGCAATCTGTGGATAACCTTTTGGAGCTCTGTTGTATGTGATGAGTTGCCTTTCTCTTGTGGCTTTCAAGATTCGCTTTGATTTTTGACAGTTTGATTATAATGTGTCTTAGCATAGGTCTCTTTGAGTTAATCCTGGTTGGAGTTGTTTAAGCTTCTTGAATTTATATGTTCATTTCCTTCCTCAAATTTGGGAAGTTTTCAACCATTATTTCTTCAAGTTAGGATTTCCGTCCCTTTTTCTCTCTTGTGTTTCTGAGACTCCTAAGAATTTGAGGACTTAAGCTATGAAAATGAGTTTTTTTCTCTGTGCATTACATTCTTTATTCTTACTGCTGATGTATGATAGTTAAAATAGTTATGGGGTGAAGCAAGACTCTCAGAATAATTGTATGTAAAGTTTTCAGGACTCTCAGAATAATTGTATGTAAAGTTTTCAGGTTGTGGTGTAATAACAGTTTTGAGGAATAATGGTTTACAAGGAAGCACTAATTACTTTTAAGCCTAATGTCTTTTATGTTTCCCTGGGAAGAGCTGCTCAGAACATACGAGGATAGGACCAAGAAATCACTTACTCTTGAAGTTAAGTTGCATTGTTATCCTAAAGATAGATTTATTCTGTTCCATTAAATGATATTTTCATCACCTTCTATGAACAAAGTACAAAAAGAGATACTTTTGAGAAAAATATTGGGATTTCTGACTTACTTTATATGTAGCTTACATCATGCTTGTGTCATCAGAAAATGTGAAATGAATAATATTCTTGCCCTTCTTCATTCTCATCCTAGAACTTAGGCAAGGTGCGTCACTGTTCTGAGCCCTAGCTTTCGCAGCTGAAACAGGAAGAGAATCATATGCCTTTTTTAAAGGACTGACATGAGGATGAAAAGGACAATGTCAAGTCTTATTGTGAAGCTTGGATATAGTTGGCTTTTAATAAATGTTAGTTTCCCTTTCATTCTGATGGATTTTTCCTGGACTAGGTGATTATTATTAAGTTGAAATATTTTATACATCCGTGTAATAGTAAAATTAGCTATTAATAAAACAAATTCACCAGAACCCTAGAAAATTATGGTCAAGTGGGCTTTAGTGATGGAAAATGAACAAGCTATTCCCCTAGATAAATGGGAAGAAAACTAGAATTCAGTAAAAATGGAGAAAGGGCAAAAAGAATTTTGAATCAGATGAAGCATTTAAAGTAGGAGGGTGTTGTATTAAAACTCTTGTTGGGATGAAATGGAAAACTGGGACTCCATGGAAAGAACATATATTTAGGGAGTTACTACTTACATTCAGTTGTGGCCAACTGTTCCTGAATAATTATATCCTCGTAGGGATAAATGACACAATATATGTTTATAGTCACTTTGGCTCCCAGGAAGAATGAAATTGTAGAAACTTGTGGTTGAGTGTTATTATTACAGCTGTTGCTGACAGCTGTTATTAGCAGCTGCAACTCCATCCCTTAAAAAAGACCTGACAGGTGGCACTGGCTGAGGATGGACATCCATGGGGATTATCTTGGTAAATTCAGATCCGGTGACTTGTTGTTGGTATCATATTGGATTAATAACTGGTTGTTATCATAATATATCTTATGACATCAACCTGCTTTTAAATGTTGTCCCATCAAGTAAGACATGGCATGAATGATGCCCCACGGCACAGGGAGAAATTGAGGAAAGAGAAATGTCCTTCTTTGAACTCTACCTGCACTTACACTTTTCACCCCTCAGGTTGCCTCTGCTATATGGTAAATTTTGGATGAGAACCGTGCCTTATCTTCTTATTTCTAATCTCAGAATATATATTCTGGATCCATCTAACAGACTGCAAAAATAACCCAAGATTATTTGAATCTCCTCCCATCAAGAGGTGGGAACAATTAAACCTGGACTGACTTGCTGTGAGCCATACAATGCAGAAGCCGTGGGGTGCCAGTTCTAAGCCTGGGCTTCTAGAGGCCTTGAGCTTGACTCTCAGTGGGAACTCTTCCACCACGACATGAACCAACCTGGGCTAGCCTGCTGGAGAATGTAAGATGTAGGCCCCCTATCCTCCCAGCCTGAGACATTAAACCTAGCCAAGAATAGCCCATACTAAAAGGATCATCTCATTGAATTAAAGTCTAATGACTGAGCCACAGAATTATCAACTATCCTATATAATATCCTATATAATCAAGAGCTAATATGCTAATTAGACTGAACAGTGGACCTACCTTCTGGAAAGACCAATGAGTGGGGCCATGGGGCTGAAAGGCAGCTGGGGCTGCGAGGGCCAAGTCCCTTGCACAAATTTCGTGCATTGGGCCTCTAGTATAAAATGGTTGTTGTTTTAAGCCACTAAACTTTTGGATAGTTTGTTACAAAGCAATAGATAATTAATACTATTCAGAATGCATTCATTGAGTCAGAACTCACTAAGTTTGAGCTGTAGGATGGCTCATTTTTCTTCTTGGGGATAAGTGGTCTAGAACAGTATTTCAGATTGAATTATTGGTCCCAATTCTTCACTCTGGATATACACCTTAATCCACATAACTTTCAATTCTTCCTATAAAAGTTAGAATATGCTTTTTTTTTTTTACAAAAGACTTGGTGATGTGACTTTCTTTGGACACTGGAATGAGAGAAGAAGTGATGGTTCACCAGTTCTGAGCCTGGAATTCCAAGGTCTGGCATGTTTCATTGCCCTATTGTGTTTCTGCCATCACCATGAAAATGCCTTCCCTTGAGGAGCTGCTGCTGTCTCGATCTGGGCCCCAGGATGAACAGATATTGAGAAATAAATGTTTATTGGTGTGTATAACTGAGATTTAGGAGCTGTGTGTTACACAGCAATAGCTGACTCAAACATACAGCTTTATTTTGACACAGCCAACATATCCCTATCTCCTTCTCAGATAAGCAAGTATCTCAGGCACTATTCTAGGCCTGTGTTCAGGATTCTGGGCCCATTGCCTTCAGGGCAGTCACTGAGCGACTTTGACAAATGGTCTCCAGAGGCCCAGGCAAGTTCAAACCAAGCAGAATCCAATCAAAGCATCAGAGAGAAGGGACTGGGCAAAAAGGCAGATGCCAGGTACAAAGGCCTCACAACAAGAGCTAGAGGCACCCAAACTAAGTAAGTCAAGTTCTTGAAGAAAATGGGAGGGAAAACCTGAAAAGAGTTCTTGAGGCCTTGGCTCTTTTGTGGGAGGTCTAAGTCCTGAGTCCTGACAAGAGATAGTATTGTTAGGATAGTACAGAAAAAAAATGCTTTTGTGGAGAATACAGTATACTCTTCAACTCACTCTCTTCTTCTGGGGCCACAAGGCAGTCACTCAGCCCACTTGGGGTGATTCAGGTTGGTCTCTCTTCTTAGGGACACATATTTGCTCTTCTCCAAATATACTGTTCACGTCCTGGCAGGCCCACTTTCCTCCCACCACTGGATATAAAGACAATGCATCTGGCTCAATTTCTAGAGCAGCTGTCATACAGCTTTTTGTAATGATGGTAATGGTCTATAATCTGCACTATCCAATATGGATACCCTCAGGTGACTATTGAACACTTGAAATTTAACAGGTATGATTGAGGGACTGAATTTTATTTCAATTTTTAAAATGTTTTTATTGATTTTTAGAGAGAAAGGAAGGGAAAGGGATGGAGTGATAGAAACATCGATGAGAGAGGAACGTCATCTATCAGTGGCCTTTTGCAAACCCCCTCAGATTAGGGATCAAGTCCAAAACCTGAGCATGTGCCCTGACTGGGAATCAAACCAGCGACCTTTTGGTTCCTGGGTCGATACTCAACTGCTGAGCCACACTGACCAGGCATATTTCATTTCATTTTAATTAATTAAAATTAATTGGATTTCATGTAGCCAGTGGCTACCATACTGGAGGGCACAATTCTAGAAGGCAGTGTGTTGGCCAAGCCCACTATATTATGGAACTTTAATAAATATTATACATTTAAAATTGAAACCTATTGCAAGGCTCGGCCTCTGCTGAAATGGCAACAGGCTTGCTATCCTTGCAGCTCCTGCTTCAGAGCTGACCATGCTGGACGCTGATGCTCAGCACACAAAGCTATAAAGCTTAAATTTCTAATACTAAGAAACACTCATTTTGAGAAAGATTTTATGACATGAGAGTTCCCATCATCATCAGAATGAAATGAACAAGAGCAAAATGGACCTGTGGTTTTTCAAGCCTCCTGAGCAAATTCTCCAAAATACAGAGCAGGCAGGAGCCGCTCATGGGACCGCCTCCCCCCCCCCTTTTTTTTTTCTCTATTAAAGACTCAGAATTTGAGTCACTGCATTTGGTAGCTTTTCTCGTTTAATAAAACAAAATAGAAAAACCCAAAGAACAATCTCCATTGAACTCATATGAACTCATCTTTATGCTCCAGGGTTGGAAAGTCATTGAGCGTGGTGCATTGGAATGGCCTAGAAGGATACAGATTGCAAGAATGAGCGTGAAAACATTCCTAACTGCTCCCTCAAACAGATTTTCCATGTTTTAGCTCTTTCTGATCAGAAACCCTTCCTCAAAGGGTGTGAATTGTGGCTGCTGGTTTGATGAAAAGTAGAGAACTATTTTAAGCACTAGAACCAGCTCACTCAGAGGCCCTCTAGGCATTACACAACCACATTGCCTTAGTTTCCCCATTTCTGTTCTCTTAAACCTGTACTGACTTTTAGCTATCATCAGGAGAACCTCTAACTGGCCCCATCTCATTCCTCAATGAGTCTGTGTTCACTCTGGTCCCACCTTCCTCCTCCTCAACACAACTCAGCACCCAGCTTCGCATCCCACACCAAGCCCCTCCTACTGCTCCTATCAGTTCCCTGAAGACTCATGGCACTGGCCTGGTGGATCCTGTGCTCCAGTACTTTATGGGTCCCTGACTTGGCAGGCGCTCTCCGAGGAGAGCTTCTCAGAACCACACCCCTGCATCTTGCCTGATACTCACACAGAAAAGGAGCTCAATGGGTTCTCGATGTTGGCTGGAGGGCTGAAGAGAGTGCCATGTCTACAAAGAGATTTGGCATGTATGGGCCTTCATGATTCATGATAATGATCTGCCATGAGCAGACCGGATGAAAGTTTCTGAAGGGAAAGAGTAGAGCAGGTGGTTCTGGGAAAGATGGAAAGAATAGAAGAGCAGAGCACTGAAAAGTCTGCATGTGGCCTAGCCTTGCTCTTCAGTGTGGTTTGGGGTATAGTAGCAATAGCATCACTTAGGCGATGGTTAGAAGTACAGAGTCTCAGGGCCCACCCCAGACTTTCCAAATCAAAATCTTGATTCGAACTTCATTCTGCATCACCAGTGATCTACGTACACACTGACATTCGAGAAACACTGGTCTAGAAGTAACAGATGTCTGGGACACACCTAAGAGATTGGAGACCTGCTGAACAGGAGCACTTCACTTCATGTCTGGGAATTGATATTATCCCTGAAGAGACCATGCTCTGAGAAAGAATGTCAAAATCCAGTTCTTTACATGGATGAACAATATTAAATATCCTTAGTAAACACAAACAAACAAAAATAAACAAAACAAACAAACAAACAAACAAAAACCCCTCTACTAATAGTGCCGATGGGCTGGTGGGAATAACTACTCAAGGAGCTAAGAGATCTAGAGAAAATGAGCCTATTTTGAATCTACCTGGTTTAATAATGTCAATCTCTGGAAATCCACTGAAGCATCCCTGTCCCTACATGATTGCTGCCCCGACAGAGGAAGCATTCTGGGTAGATGTCAATCAAGAGAGATCCTTAAAGACAGGACATTTGGTAGAATTTGGGGGGAGGGGGATTGTTAGAAATTACGTTATTTGCCTCCTTTTATTACCTCCAGATGGTGAGGGTGAAGAGTTTGGAAAATGCACTCCCATTTGGCCACTAAAGAAAGGAAAGAGAAAATCTGAAAGGCATCTTTCAAATCAAACCCATACCTGAAAGAGACTGGCACTCAAAAAGCCTTATCTTTCAGGTAAGAAGCCTATTCAGAGCCAGTGATATTTTCATCCTGCAGGACACTGAGGTAGGACACTTGAGAAATGTCTTTGGGCTTTGCCAACATTTACTCTGCAGATGTAATGAGAGCTGAGAGCCCAACGTCCTCTCCCTCTTCTCTTTGCAACGCAAACTCCAAAGGAGGTCAGGGTTGCAGCTCCCTCCAGCTCAACAAATGCTCTGCTCTCCCAGCTCTTATCCAGGGACAGATTCTCAAGTCTCATCCAGCTGTTCTGCAAACATAAGACAGAAGACTCCATAATGTTCCAGCAGGTGGGGTCTCATCCCATTTCCCCATCAATGTGCTGGGTGTCCCAGCGACATTTGATAGACGGCTGGTGTGGACACTGCAGCTGGCCTGCCCCACAGATGAAACTCTGCCTTGTCTGGGTTTAAAGTCAAACAGGTAAGGTTCTGGTAATGTCAGTTCTTATTTTTCCCATCTCTTTCTCTCAAGAATGCCTTCTCTCTCACCATCTATAAAGTTTCCCATTACAGAGAACTTCAGCAGGTACTGGTTTTAAAGAGCATTGAACTTGAGATGCTTAATTGCATCACTTGTCTCTTCAAGTCTTCAAGCTCCCCCCCAATATTGATAGCAAACACTCTTTTTTTAAGAAAGGATTTTTTCAACTTTATTTTTATTGTTTACACAATTGTTTACACTATTCCACTATTTGCCCACCTCCCCAGTCCCCTGTGTCTCACCTTCCCCCTTCCCTCTGGCCATCACCACACTGTTGCCTGTGTCTTTGGGTTATTTGTTCTTTGGCTAATCCCTTCACTTTCCTTTATCTGGCCTCTCCCCACCTCCAGACTCTTAAGCCTCCCAAAACATCATTTCCTTTATTCCCGGAGGCAAAGAATCACCACTTAATCTCATTTCTAACATGCTGAAAGTTACTCTGAAGATACAAAGATCTGCTTAAAGAATAAAGGTGACATGCAGAGGCTTAGTAGGATTATAGCCTCAATGTGCTGGGAGACCCTCAGGATAGGAAGATTTTGGTGGAATTCTCAGTTGCTGAATTAATGTTGGAGATTATGGAATGGCTCAACCAAGGAATAAAAGTGGTCTAGTTCCTCTAAATATGTAAAGGAGGGCCTTTGAGGTGGGGTGGTGGACTTGTGACCCTTTTGGTGAGTACTAAGTATTTTTTCCCTTGAAGAATAAAGTGTCCTAAAACCCTAGGTATTCCCCACTCTCCATCTGTTCCTTCTTTTGATTAACCTTCCTCTAGTAAGACTTCCCCTTGCCACATTTGGAGCCCTGAGCCACCCTTAACTATCACGTGACAAGCCATAACCAGAACTGGTCTTCTTTAAAGACTATAAACTGTCACTGCCACTATACAAAAGTTTCTTCTGTAGTTTAAATGTGACACAATCATTAAAAGGTTGTAGAGTGCCTTATCATTGATCTACAACCTAACGTCTCAATGCGAAGGACTGCAGCTCTAAAAAGCACCCACAAAGCCCGTCTCAAAGTGGTTGGATTTTAGCTGAGTCGGTGCTTCAGCTATGTCAGTTGCAGAAGAAGTTACTCCAAAAACCTGATGGTATAAACCTGCCATTCTCATGCTCACAGATCCTGGGGATCCATGGGGAAAAGTTCGTCTTGCTCTAGTCAACACCAGGGGGGTGGCTTGAAGATTGGAGACTGAAATCTTATGAAGATTGCTTATTCTCATGCCTGGCTTCTGGGCTGCACACATCCAAACAGCTGGGGCAGGAAATCTGGGGCTCCTCAGGCATCTCTCTCTATCCTGTACGCCCTCCCCAGCACGGCAGCTTCAGGGCAGCTCGGCTTCTTTCATGGTGGCTCAGGGCTCCAAAGGTCCATGACCCGAGAAAGTGAGAGAGAGCCTGGGGACCCCTTTTGCTTTTTATGACCCAGCCTGGGAAGCCACAAAATGCCACTTGGATCTCATTGTATATGCTAAAAGGGCAGCACCAGCCAGGACACAGTCAAGGATAAGGTAAGCAGACTCCACTGTTTGATGGGAAGAGGGTTGAGGAGCCTGCAGCCATGTTTTAAGCCACACAGTTAGGTAGGAATGGAATGAGGAGTGGGTGCTGGAAAGCAGTAATGGGGAGATGGCTGTGGGAGCTAGTGTGCCCTGGTGACCCATGTGCCATGTTATACTTTCAGGTTTGTGGGAATCCTGACCATTTGCATTCCCGGATAGTGAAAACAGCGGGCCAAAGGCCCTTCTGAATCTGAGGGTGGAGCCAGGCATGCCTTGCTCCGAAGGAGGATTACTAAAATGAAAGGGCTGCACCTTGATAATTGGCTCTGCTTCCCTCTGATATAATGACCTTTCCTGTTCTAACTGTCCTAACTCATACCTGCTTCATCAGATATTAACTCAGTTAATCCTCATCACAAGCCCACAAGGTACGCATTACTACTGTGCCTATTTTTCAGGTGAAGAAATAAAGGCACAAGAGGCATACAAAATACTTGCTTAAGATGACCTAGTTAGTACATGGTTAGCACATGGTTGTTACGGGTTGAATTGTGTCCTCTCAAAATGTATACGTTGAAGCCCTAACCCCCAGGACCTCAGACTACGACTGAATTTAGCTATAGAGCCTTTGAAGAGGAGATTAAGGTAAAACGAGGTCATACAGGAGGACCATTAATGCATTGTAACTGGTGTTCTTCTAAGAAGAGGTGATTAGGACACGGACATGCACAGAGGGAAGACCATGTGAAGACACGGTGAGAAGACAAATGGACATCTACAAGCCAAGGAGGAGTCTTAGAAGAAAATGGCCTTGCTGACACCTTGTCCTCAGACCTCCAGCCTCCAGACTGTGAAGAGGTAAGTTCCTGTTGTCGAACGCGTGGCGCCCCCCTACCCCCATCTGTGGCAATTTGTTATAGTGGCCCCAGCTGACTAACGCAGCAGAGATGCTGTTGGTATCTGAACTGAGCCCACCCTGGTCTGCATTCTTACCCATCCCACCCTGGGCTGGAGAGGGAGAGAGCATTCTTTGGAAGCCTCCACCAGCAACCCTCTCCCCTAATTCCCCACCACTGGGAGCCAGTGTGATTTAAAGCAGGCTGGTATTCCAACCCTGAATATTTCAAGGCGATGCTCAGTGGAATTGTTAGGAAGAGAAGCCAATTCAAAGTGAGGAAGGAAAAATCACCTCAAATGAGATCATTTAAAATAGGATAAGCGGAGTTTGAAGGCTCCCTGGGATCTAGCTTGGAAGTTGGCGAGAAAAAAAATAAAAATCCCACGCCTCCTCGGAGCTTCCCTACCTTCATTACTCTGCAGTTATGTAACACATGGCCTCGTCTGAACCGCAGACCGAAAATCCCCGCTTTAACACCACTGCTCTTTTTCTGAAATGTCTCTTTTCACAGAAAGTGCATGGGGCTCGGGTAGGTGCATGAATATATGCAGGCATGGGATGGTGCAGGATACAGACTCCCTAGGGACAGCCCCTGGCTCTTGACCTTCAGCGAGGGACCCCCATGCCCTCCCACAGTCAGTCTTTATTGCTCAGCAGATGGTTCACCACTGTTTGCTCTCCCAGGTCTACCCTGAAACAAATGTCATGGTTGGTGACCCACATGCATATGTGAGAAGACCTCAAAGGCCCCAGAACTATGGCAGCCATGGACATATCCAGACCCTTCCAACTGCTCTTCACCACCAGCCAGCAAAAAATGGAAGCAGCCTGACTTCGCCTTCCTCCTCTTCACAGGTATTGATCCCCATAACGTCTTGCACCAAAAACTGTCTCAGGGTCTGCTTGCAGAAAACTCAACTGGTGACAGCACATAATTAATCCATTTAAAATTTCTAGGCTCTGACTTGCTCTCTCCCTGAAAAATTTAACAAAATAAGATAAAAACAAAACACAAACCAAACTAAACCAAACCACAATAAAACCATCTGGAAAAGGAAGTATCTACTCGGTGGAAATTCCTTCATCCCACAGAGGTCTGTTCAAGGATGAAAGGAAAGACCACATAATCTGTGAAATTAGAGCTTAAAAGATTATGGCTGACAAAAAGGGGATTATTGCTTGGATGATGAGTAAATACACCAGGTTTACTAATCAAAACACACACCACATACCACACACTCCCCACCAGCAAATTTCATTTTGGGTTGTTAGATGTTAACCAGTGGGTCTTTTCATCTTCCTTGGACACATCTATTAATTCAGCCTCATTATTCATTATCAGTCTTAGTGTTTGTAACAGAGTGATACCAGTCATGGATCTACCTGGGTCAACAGAAGCAGAGTTGGTGGCATTTTCATTAGAATCCACACGGCCTTCAAAGGGGGCCTTCACTGTCTAGTCACAGACGGCACTTCCCGGATTCCACAATTGGTGTTGGGTCTTTGGTTATTAAGAGCCTTCTGGGCATTATGCACTTTCTCTCTCTGTGCCTATAGACTGACCCGGTGACTTAGAAGAATATGTGCAAACAGATAAGAAAAGCGGAATGGGATCAAAACCCAAGTTCTGTGGTAAAGATCAATGTCTGAATGCAGGAGAGTCTATAAGTCAGGGACAGCTGCCAGGAGAGGAAGGGACTGGGGTGGGCCCTGCAGGGAGTGTACTCTAGGAGAAAGATATGGCATTGGACAACAGTGTAGTAGGTCATTTTTACTGAACAGTTTCTATGTACCTGTTTCTAAGTACATGGATTAATTCATGTAACTATTGCAGCAATCCACAAGATAAAAGCTATTCTCATTAACCCACTTTATAGATAAGGAAATGGAGGCACAAAATATGTAAGAAATTTGCTCAGTGTTATTCAGGTAGCAAGTGGCAGAGATAAGATTCAGTTCCAACAGTCTGACTCCAAATTGCAAGCTTTTAATCATTCTCTCAATTGTAATCTTCTCACAATGGTGCTACTGCCAGCCCCTACAGTTCTACAGAAATGGCAAAGAATATAAAACCCAATTTTCTGCCTGACTGAAGACCCAGATGGAGGTTACCAGACCGAGGGGAATATTGTGGACTCTTTGGGTTACAGAAGCATCTTAGTTGGCAGGATATGTTCTGAGTTCAAGTCTAAGTCTAAGTCCTAAGGGAGTTTGGCTGTCAGGGAGACCTCAGTCAAAATCGCAGGATAGAGGAGTCCCACATCTCCCAGGAATACTCAGTATTCTGGGAGCAGCCTATGGGAGGCATAGCCCTGGCCCAAGTACTGTGATGGATTTCAGAACACAGCAGCCAGGGAAGTCTGTCAATCACCCTTCCTGCACTCAGAAACCTGAGAGGCAAATTCTCACAATGCCACATACCCAACGATGATCACCACTCACGGTGGATGGCATTGGGCCACCTGCTCCAGCCCTATTTTCATCAGCATTCATATCTCCAATTTATAAAAAGACGAATCTTCACTGAAAACTCACCAGATGCAAATTGCCCCCACCCTCATCAACACCATTGAAGCTGCTTATCAGATCTGTGGACATGCCTTACTGGGAGGCAGAGAGAAAGCACTGCATGAGACAGTTGATTAAAAATCATGTCAGCAGCCTGTGCAAAGATAAATAGGGTGGGGTGAGGCAGATAAATGCAAAGAATCTCACACTAAATAAAGAACAAGGTGGTGAATGAGAAAAATACCTTGAGACTGAGATGCTCAAAAGTTCCTACGAGCCAAATGCTACACCGTTCAACGCAAGTTCTAGTTGCCTGAAAGGGTATTTCATGCGATGAGCAAGAGGGCTTTATCTCCTCATGCTCAGCACTGGTCATCACAGACTTAGTGAACAATATCCCCAGGTCTGGACCCCACACTGGGATGGAGACATTGACCAATCTGGAACATCCCGGGAAGGGACAGGTCTCGAGGTGAAACTCTAGAAGAGAGCATTTAGGAGAGGAGTTTCCCTCATAGGTGGAAGTGAGACCTGAGGGTCAATCTGAATCTGGCGTTCATTACTGATTAAACAGGAAACATATGTGTTTTTGCTTTGGTAGAGAAGGCAGAAGTGGGACCAACTGTCACACTTTCCTGGAAGGGAGATTTGAGCACCTTGCAAAATGGTAAACTCTGTATTAGTGAATAACAAACCACTGCCAACGGGTAGAGACTTGATCATGTTTTTAATTCTATCACTTGGTTATCCAATGGACACCCAGGACTGTTTAGGTACTGGAGATACAGCGGGAACCAACACTAACGAACCTGCCTGCCTTCATGACCTTTCCATCCCATTGTGGGAAGGTGTATTATAAGAAAATACTAGTGTATATTAAGTTACATGCCATGTTCTATGATAATATGTACTATGAAGGAAAATAAGGCATAAAAAAGTTAATGAGTGTTCTGGGTGGGGACGTGTATGAACTTTTCAGTCTGGTAACCTCCATCAGGGTCTTCATACTGAGGGCATGAGCAAGTGGGCACATGGATGTCTGGGCAGGGGTGTTCCTGAAAAGCAGGAAGAGCAGTGCAAAGGCAGGAGCATTCCATTGGAAACAGCAAGGAGGCTGTGAGTCTGAAGGGGATGAGGAAAGAAACAGGCAGACCAGCCAGGAGCCACTGCCACATCCCTAGGAGGAACGAATATGCTTGGCCAGCTGGTGGAGTTGGTGAAAAGTGGTTGGATTCTGGATGTTTTTAAAGGTAGGCAGATCTAATAGGATTTCCTGATAATTCAGACATAGGATATGGGGTATGGAGTCAACCAAGGATGACCCCAAGGTTTGTTTCAGCTACTGGAAAGATGGAGATACCATTTGCATATAAGACTGTGGGAGAAGCAGGTTTTGGGGAATAGTCAAGAGTTCAGGTTTGGGCATATTTGAGATATCCTACATCGTGAAAAACAGAAAAAGTATCCAGAAGATCTCAATGCAGCCCTGTGTAAATGAAATAATATTTGGTAAAAAGTAGAACAAAAACCAAAAAAGAGAGAAAAAAAAGAATGAGAGAGGGATGAGGAGGAAGACAATACGAAAGAGAAGGAGGAGGAAAAAGGAGGAGGAAGACAAAAGAGAAAGGAAAGAAAATAAGAAAAAAGCACTAGCTTCAGGGGAAAAAAGCTTTATTGAATTGGGACTGGGACAATGGACTACTGCTAGTTCATAAGAAAAACAAATGAGCAGTTTTCTCCCTGAGTTCCCTGGCATGCAACTCAACACTAGCACATTGACTCTGGGGTATAAATTGTGGATTTGCGGTTATGACCCGGATGAAAAAATGCTTATTCAATTTAATGGCAAACACTACACAATTCCAGTTACTGTTTCCACCAACTCACAGGAATATAGAGACCCAAACCAAATGCTTTTTTATCTCAAAAGTCCTTTTTCAGAGAAAGAAACCTCTCCCAACATAATAAACATTGGATTGGCTGGTAGAGGAAAACATTACCTTCATGCGAACTCCTTGAAATGAAGAAAAGTTGCATAAGCAAAAAAGGTTATACTGAGATTGTATCTTGAATATATGGATATACTGTAATGTTTCCTTAAAAATGTATGTTCTAGGAGCAACACCCTGCTTGCTATGATGCATGAGGGAAGAACACAGTGTTGATTGTTCCTTTGTGCAATTTCCCTATAAAATGGTAGAAGTCAATGAGATAACACTCCCCCCCCTCTCCTGTTTTATTTTCCCATAGTCATAGAGGTGTTTTTTTTGAGAAGTATTCAAGGGTTTCATCAAGTTTTCCAAGTCTGTTCTAATCCTTTAGTATTCAAATCATTCTCTTTGGAAGGATGTAGGACCTGTGTCATCATCTTTGTCTTATTTTCTTTATCAACTGTGAGTTCCACAATTATTAATGCCTTTGTGTATGGGGTGTGAGTCATTCTCCAACATGACACCTTTATGAACTTTGCATTTTTGTGGGATGTTACAACATCCAACTAATAGCCACAAACTGGACAAAGAGACTGATGTGATAGATGGGGAGAGATGCTATTGTTAAGCAGGGAAAGATATATGAAGAGGGCCCAGTTTTTTCAAGTGCTCAGCTCATTAGTGAATGTTGTGTGTGTTGACAACTCGGCTTCCCTATGCAACCTGTTAGCAGCAGGGACTCAGATAACGAATATGGCACACAGATCAATGAGGACCCCTAGGTCCATTGTACAGTATACTCTCTTTTTATCTACTTAAAACACATGATTTTGTTATTTTTTAAAGCCTTATTGTGCAATGGTGATTCTACAGAGATGACAAAAGCACACCTGAAAAATGAAGCAAGTGTTGCTAATCTGCAAAGTTACTGACGTTGAAGTTTGTTTCTTTCAAAGAACTGTGTTGATGTGAGACTATACCAGGGAATGGTACAGATACCAAAGGACCAACTTTAACTCACATTGTAGAAAAATGCATTGGGATCTTGAAAACTGTACAACTCATTTGGCAGGAATCATTTGCCAACCTGTAGTTTCACACTGCTTGTTATTTCACATGCATTTAACTCATATACCGCTAACATTCACATGTGGATGTACTTTCTTTACACCTCCACCTCCATATCATTAGCACCAAAGGAAGCAAATACCAGAAGAATCAGTTTGGACAGACAAGTTTAGGAGTCTATTAGAGACGATCACCTGCAAACACGAATAACAATATAGAACTGAAAGACTGCCAAAGAAGTTTGAAGAAAAAGATTATGTTCACCTGGTGAAATACGGGAAAGTTTCTTGCAGGAGGTGACATTAAATACAGCCTTACAGAACAAAGATGACTTATACTTTCAAAATTGGGAGATTGTGAGGAGTGAAAAGAGATGTAAAAGGACATCCCAGCTGGAAGGAACAACACATCTGTAAGCACTTGTACAGAGGTAAGCAAATGAGGGACAGACACAGTGAGCTGCTCAGATCTGCTGTGAATATGCACAGATGAAATACAGCTAGAAATGGGAAATGGCTCCTGGGATATGAACATGGAAGATGTGCTTTGCAGGTGAGAGACGATGTCAGAAAGAAGGTTCAGAAAGTTTAATAAATGTGAAAATGAATTTGAGGAAGAGAGAATGAAGATGAAGATGGGTAAGGGGACTTTGGTAGTCCAGTTGACCAAGAGTGAAGGTCAACACTGAATGGTGTCAATGAGCTTGGAAAAGGACAGGTAGATACAAGAAATGCTGGGATGGAAGCACTGCTCAGATCTGATAACAGGCTGGATGTGGAGTAGCTTCCATGAGACTGAAGCTTACAGTGGAAGTGACAGAAAACACGGGGTGCACTCAATATGCCTGAAGAACTCCGGTGGGATGATGTCAGTGTTGACTTGACTGGGCCATGGTATGCTCTTATATTTGCTTAAATGTTATTCTGGACATTTCTGTGAAGGTGTTTCTGGATAAGATTGCCTTCCCCAATGTGGTGGGCCTCATCCAACTGATTGAAAGCCTGCATAGAATAAAAGGCTGAGGAAGAAAGAATTCTTTTTCTCTGCTTGCCTTCAGACTCTGACTCGGACTGGAACTTATACCAAGGACCTTCACGGTTCTTAGGCCTTTGGACTTGGACCGAAACTGTACCATCAGCTTTCCTGGGCCTCCAGCTTGCTAACTCACCTTGAAGATCTCTGGC
Source organism: Murina feae (assembly GCA_004026665.1). Classification (NCBI taxonomy): domain Eukaryota; kingdom Metazoa; phylum Chordata; class Mammalia; order Chiroptera; family Vespertilionidae; genus Murina; species Murina feae. The sequence continues at coordinate 28,935 of PVJC01006101.1, read as the reverse complement.
CTTGTCAGCCTCCATAATCATATGAGCCAATTCTTTATAGTAAATCAATCAATATCTATTTTATCTCTATATCTATCCATCTATCCACCCAGATACACATATATTTATGTTGTATGATATTGGTTCTGTTCTTTAGAGAACACAGACAAATAAAGACAGTGTGTCAATGCACAGAGAGTTTAAGTTTAGTTCAAGATTAGATCTTGAATTGGAGGCCATCCCAGAAGACCCAGGTTGGAAAGGTCCAACAGTCCATTTGCAAACTAAGTCCTGAGGATGGGAGTCATGAGATCAGGTGAACTTGTCCCATATAAGGTGGGGAGATGGGACTAATGGGGGAGAAATGTCTCTATTTTGGGGGGGGGGTGAGAAGAGGGAGGAAGAAAGCATTTTATGTAGTAGAGCAGGTGAAAAGTCTGCTCAGTGAGAAATGTTCACTCGATTTGTATCCAGGAAGAGATTTTGGGGGAACTTGAAGAATTGATTCCAACTTAGGAGTGGGGGCAGGAGTAGGAGGCAAGCCCCCCTTATAGGTTCTCAAAGAACATCTGTGTGCCGTCTCATCTTTCTGGTGGCTTCCTTAAATATAACTACCCGCATTCACTCAACTTGTCTATCTCTCCTTCATGCCTACATGTCTCTTCCTTAGTCATGAAGGAGCCTGGACTGATAGGTGAACCAGGTATAAAGCACAGCTTGGTCACACATGGTTCACATATACTCTGGAAATGTCAAATGAGGCAGGAATCGAAGGGCAGCAGTAGGGTTCAGTTCATGTCTGACAGTTACCAGTTTTGTGGGTGTGGACAAGCCACACTCCCTTCTGCACATCAGTCCACTCAAATGCCCTGGCCATTCTTCTGTTACTCATGACCTCCCCTGGCTTTCTTCCCTCTCCATCTTCACTCCTACATTCTCCATGCCCCTTTGATCTCCCTCCTACAAAAGAGGGATGCACAAATGCTTTCTATTTATATTTATGGACAGAGAGGAGGTTAGTTAGCATACTTTCTTGGATTCTAAAATTTCACTCATCAAAGTCAGATGAATACCATTTATGAAGTAATAAATAGTTCAGATCCAAATTTAGTGAGAGGTCTTAGAGCTTTATTGGAGCTTAAAATCCCCTTACAACAAATATGTTTCTTCATTTCAGCATCAGATAATTTTTAAACACTCTGATATATGGAATAAAAAATAAAATCAATACCAACTGCTATTATTTCTACTGGCCCTGCTGAACCATGTCAACTAGAATCATTTTTGCTGTAAAAAGCTCAGTTAAGTGGTTTGTCAACATCCTTCGTGTTGGAAGCCCTAAGCACTAAGCAAGCAGTAACTAGAGTGGGACAAGTCCATGCACACTGGCCAGCAGCAGTCACCCTCCTCTGCACCCCAGAATAACTTTCAGCAGGAAGAGTGTTGAGCATGGAGCTCTGCCATGCTGCTATAGGCCCACTTTCCCTCAGGGAGAGAAAGAATGGGAGGCTGGCTAGTTTGGTCCACTTTCCTTTGCTAAAACACTCACTTTGGCCAAACAGCAAGTCCAGCCGAGGGTATCATGAAGCCTAACCCAAGGATGAATCCAAGCTTTAGCATGACTATCTGAGTATAGGAATTTGAGCTGGTGTCAGAACTGGCCTCGGAAAGACGACACTGCTGTTTGGAGCACGGAGAACAGGTGAGGGGCTGCCTTTCCCCTCAAGACCCCTTCAAACCTTTAGCCAGTACTGAATGAAGAAGCTGGAAAAGAGCAGCCTGATAGCTAGAATTTCCTTTTTCTTTTCAAAGTCATTAAGTTGTACTAGTTGTCTTCTGGTTTGGCAAGTTCAATGGCATGCTTCGTGGGAAAAACTAAACCTTTAGCAATTTGGTGGTTGTGACTTGCTGGGGAAGATGTTGAAAAATCAGGTCACTAACCAGAAACTCTGCAGGTAGATGTCAGGAAGCCTAGGCTGTAAATATATATATTTCCAAACATACGGCAGCATATGTATGGCACTGGATAAGCAAATCTCGAGGTAATTCACATGGCAGGCTTGTGGGGTTGGACCTTCATCTCTTAATGGCAGTCAATATAAATCACTCAAAATCATAAGAATCGGTTGATCTCAGCTTCAGAAACTCACACGTTGCTATTAAATCCTAGCATTAAAACTATACTTTATTAAAAAGAAAGAAAGGAAAAATGAAAGAAGAAAAAGACCACTAAATGAAGGAGATGGAAAAGAGCAGCCTGATGGAAAAGAGAAAAAAGAAAAGAAAAAGAGAAAAACAGTTTTGTGGAGAACGCCTAGGTAGAAGTCCTAACTGGAAACAGACCGTTTAGAGGACGTAAGTGATCACGGCTATGTACCTACCTTGTTGATTGACTGTGTACTTTGTTTACCATGTCTTCCCTGGACGAGAATCTAAGCAACACTAGAACTCAGGCCTGTCCTGTCTTGTGTCATTTCCCCAAGCACTAGAACTGGAACTCAGGGAATGCTCACTGGTTGAGCAAGGGATTGGACCACCTTGGTGCTGTCTGGGTCTTGTAAAGACCTCTGCTGCCCCTCAAGACATAATGGCCACTGTAGTCCCAGGCCTCCTCGGAAATCCTCACATAGATCTGAAATGATGGGGCTCAGTGCCGACCCAGAAACCACAAAGATGAAGGCTTGTCTGTTCTCTCATGCAGTATAAATGCGGCACCAAGGACGATTACAGCTGGCACCCCAGGAAGTTGCAGTATTTTTTTATTTTATTATGGGCATACATGGTTCCAAGGCTGGTGACAGCACACTTAGTTCCAAAGTGAACAAACAATTTAATAAATTAAAAAAAGAAAATAAGGCACCCAAAAGCTATACGTTCCAGGAAACCTCTTCTCTCTTCTAGTGCAGAAAGGAAAGGACTTCCATTTTGAAAAGATGGCTCAGTAGTTGGACAATGGCCAGCCTGCTGGGTGGAACAGGTGTTGGAACCCCCAAAGGATCTCATCACAAATAATGCTCTTCTGGACTATTTAAGGAGCCTATTGAATTCATCCCTGATGGGGCCTGTTGATACCTGAGCACCCAAGTACACAAACAACCTCAGCTATGTCCCTCCACACTATTCTCTGTTCCTTGGGCAAGGAAATAAATTAGGGTTCACAAAGTTGGAGATGTAAAAAGTCAGTGAGCACCATCGTTCCCCACTGAGTGGCCTTGCTCAACCATTGGGGATATTCAGAGGGAAGGTGCTGGGGGTGAGATGGCCGAGAACGCTCAGTCCAAAACCTCACAAAATTTAAGCCCAGGACTGGGACTTGGTCACATTAGCTCCAACTCTGGCTGAATCAGGGCCAGAGACATGATTATGCATAAGGATTCTTTTGCTTAGAAGTCACAAGTAGGGTTTGTCCAGGTGGAGCTGGCAGGGCCTGGAGGTTGGAACTAGGGGCAAGGAGAGGCTGAGAGATGAGCCCATCACTGGGGAAAAAGCAGCAGGTTTTCCATCCCAAGTTGATTCATAGCTTTGTGGGAAGAGCCTGAGGCTGCTCTCAGAACGGCTCCCCTTAGCCTGCAACTCAGCCCCGGGCCTTACAGGTAGTACGAGCAAAACCAAGCCAGCCAAGGGCTCAGAAACAAATGCATTTCTGAAAAGGAACCCAGCATTTCCCTGGGGACACTCCTGTAAACTTTGCTTCCCTGGGTCAGATAAGGACCCACCTGGCTGTCCTCTCAATCTTCCCTCCTTGTCCCTGAAACAGAGTGGACTCCCCTAAGAGACAGAATAGAGGTGAAGGGCAGAATGGGCAGGACAAGCTCATCTGAGGCTAAGGGACAGCCTCATCGACATGGAAATGTGAGCCCTCGGCTGCTTCATGCTGTAGAAGGTCATAGCACCAGAATGCACTGGTATTAGAAAGGGCCTTAAAATCCATTCAGTCCCATACCAGTTCATTACCTGTGACACTTGGGGCATTATAAATGTAGCTCAAAATAGAGTTCCAATTTCTAAAAGAAGACATTATCTCATTTTTCCTTCAGAGACAAACTCTTGAGTTGCCAGACTCAGCACTCTATGAAAAACTCTAAAACAAAAGGCCCCAGGATACCCCAACACACCCTTTTCTCTCTCTGGACCAGAGAGAAAAGCTGCTTGACAACCTAGGATGGCCTCCTCCTTCAGCCATCCTTCAGAAGGTGGTCTACAACCTTCCCCATGGGAGGGCCCTCTGCCTCATTCTGCTGGGTTTGGCCCCACAGAGACTAAGGGAACAAATTCCAGACCAAGACGGCCTTGCTCCAAAGCCAAACTCTGCTATTCCAGATACGTCTGGAGCAGGTCTCCCCGTCTCCACTCCAAGCTCTACTCTCTCATCTATAAAATGACGAAACAGTAGTTACATCATCAGGTTGACGTAAAAATTCAAGAAACTAATATACAGAGTTTTGTAGTAACTCGGTTGAGAACCCTGCCCCCCCAAAAAAAAAGATTAGCTATGAATACTAAAACTGTGTTCATTTTCAAATAAAAGTAGATAGTAACTGGGAGCAGGAGAATAATATATATTGCTTGGGGGAAAAAAGTAAAGATGCTATGGGAAACCTAGAACCATGTTTTTAGAAGTTGCATGTTGCAGTGTCAAAGACAGAGCAAGAGAGTGGAAAAAATAAAGTTTACTGTATAATGACCAAGATCTTAGAGTGGGGAAGGCTGAGGTCTAATGTTGCCTAACAGCTGCACCTACCCCTCTGGTCTCCCAGCTGCTGGCAACTGCATCAAGTGTCCTAATTCTAATTTTCCACGCCCCAATTGCAGCCATGGTTTGATCTTGGGGGGAAAAAAATCAAAAACAAATAAAGCAATCTGAGGCTATTTTCTCTCCCGTCTCCAGGGAAGGATAAGTTCCCTCACTGCCCTGTGAAAATAAGTAGTCCCTTGGTTGAGTCAAGGGAGGAAGAGCCTCTACTCCATCTGACTTTGCCTGTAAAAGCCAGACATTTGGTCCATGAGCTCCCCTGTTGCCCTGAACAATCTGCACGCTATCTGGAAAGATTAATGAAGTTTGTTTCCTTCTCACTTGGGGATTCAGGCTGTGGTCCAGTCTTAAGGTTCCCATTTAAATGCAGAGTGATATTTCCCCTGCAGTAAAGAGCAGCTGGAACAGGAGGGCATAGAAGCCTTATTTCACAGAAATAAAAGGAGATTGGCCAGAATAAAAAAGAGCGAGTCAGAAAAGTGTTGTTATATTTTAAAAAAGAACAAAAAATTTCCTTGGTAGCCCCTTCTTCCTCTCCATTTTAAAACTGCACACTCGGCCCCTTCTGCCTGATGAAATAGCAAGTAGAGATGTGGCTTGTCAGCAACTCAGAGAAGCTGAGATAAAGACAGTATCTTGGTACTGTAGCCTAGCATGATCTGATAAAATACTCAGCTTTGCATGGATCTAAGGAAAGTTGGGGGATGGGGACCTATGATGGGGAATATGATGGGTCAAATTACTGTAAATGTTGTGGATTTCAATAGTTCTGATCTGGCTTTACCACATGCAAAATCACGACTACTTCTAAATGCCAACTGCAAAGTCACAAAGACTACTGCTGACATGTGATAAGCAGTGCTGCCTAGGACTCGGGTACCACTGTATCTGGGGTACCAGAAGTAGCTAATCAGGGCTCTCACCACAAGGGATACCAGTAGGAGTAGTGGCTCCATAAGAGAGTTGAGCTGATTAGTGAGGCTAGGGAGGGCTATTAGTGACAAAAATGAATAACAGATGGTGATTAAGCTTCCAATTAAAAAATAAAATTTCACAATGTATTTCAGTGACCCCAGCAAATTTCTGGATCTGGCACACCATGGTAGACTTCAGAATATGTTAGACCTTAGGCTGGCTAGTCTCTGAAAACAATCTCTCCTAGTTTCTCATGACCAATTTGTACTTGTTTGTAGAGCCAAGACCCATTTATATTACTCAGGACAGAAATCCCAGTCTTCCATGATTTCTTTCATTCTAATTCCAATATCAACAAACCCTCTTGGAGTCACCTCCAAAAATACTCCAAACCCAACAACCACTTTTGTTATACTGCCCAGACTCAACTCATGCCTCACCACAGACTCCCTAACTGGTCTTCCTACCACGTTGTTACCCTAGGGTACCTTTCCCCATATGATAGTTGGAATGAATTTGCCACAGTATAAATCAGATGTTACTTATTTTATAGCTTAAAACTCTCCAATGGCTACCCAGTGCACCCAAATCCCCACCATCATTTGCCCCTGTCAGAGCTCTCTCAGACAAACTCTCCCTTCATGAGGCTCCACCTTTTTTTTTCTGGCCCTCACACATGCCTTGCCTTTCTTTTCCTGTCTGAACATCACTACTTGTTCACCTGGAACTTTCTTGCCCAGGTCGCATATGATGTTGCTATCATGACTTGAGGTTCTTTGGAGACACTTTTCCTGACCACACTGGCCAAAGCTGCTCCTCCCTCTTCCCCACTGGCATCCCCCATGCCATCGCATGGCGCATATCCTTCAAGGACTTTTTTGTACTATTATTTGATCATTTATTGTTTTCCATGCGCTTTGCCTGTGTCCTGCCCCCCCCCCCCTTATTGGTCTATGAACTCTAGAAGGGCAGAAACTTTCCTTCTCTTGTTCACCTCTGTGTGCCCTGTGTCTGCACATAACAGGCAGTGAATGAAAATCACATAATGTTGATAATTCTGTTTTATGACTGTGTCTCAGGTTATGTCCAAGAGTTTCTGCTGCTTCCATTCACCTTATCTTTTGGGTGCCTGGTGGCAAGTTGTGCATTCATCGAACAGTTAGATACTCATCAAATAATTCCTGGCACATTGGAGCTAGGCAATGGGTTCTCCCTCTACCCATGTGAAGGGCATTATATCAGTTAGGCAGTCTCTTATCAAAGATCCACTGAGCGCTTACTGCATGGGGTGATTCTGTTGGTACTGTGGATAAGTGGAAACAGGCAGAGATGCACTGCGCTCTCAGGGAGCCCACAGCCTAACGCCACGATTGTCTCCCAGCAGAAAAGAGGTTCCCTACACTTCTGTAGCCTCCTCATGCATTTCATCGTTGGTAGGGATGGGAGTGGTCACTGCACACACCTCTTCCTACTGCCTTTGGCATTGCTGTTTTCTAACTCCAGCTTGAGAGGCCAGCAGACTAATTTTTTTCACAGTGTCCCAAGGACAATGTCACATTCCCTCTGCTCGGAGTGACCTGAATGTCCAACACAGTGCCTGGAACCAGAGTCTTCATATTAGTTGGTGCCATTTTCTTCATGGAGTGGAACTTAGTAGTATTTTCTGCCCCCATTAAACTATCAATGCTTGCTGAGGTGGCTTCCCTGGAAACTCTTCATAAATTAGCATCACTTTTCCCATCCACTCTCTGTGATCTTCACTTTATTTTTCTTCATAGTCTTGACTACCCTGACACATATATCATCTCCCTATTTCACTATCCTACTATCTCAAATTCCACCTCTTTCTCTCCATTCACCCATCCATCTATCCATCTACCAATCTATCATTTTTGTTGTATATTAAATATCCCAAAGCCTGCTAAAACTATGTAATTTTTTTTTCACTAGTGTATCTCCAACTTCTAGAACAGTGGCTGGTACATAGTAGTCACTCAATGGACATTTGTTGAATCAATGAATGAACTTATTGCCCAAAGAAGAAATATAATAAACATTTTCCTTAGAATATAATCAATGGGTTATTACCCTGACTTTAAATTCCGAGATGACAATACAAAAAAGTCACTTTTAATTAACATCATTGTGCAAAGACAGGCTTGTGATTTTAAGCATTAGATAGCCTTAGGCCTCTGATGCTGGCTGTGGCTCAGGCCATGGACACTGACCATAGCTGCTTGGACCCAAAGCATAAAATCTCTCTGGCCTGTTCTGTCATAGCCCCTGCAATGCCCTGTGAGTATGTGGGCAATAAGAGGTTAAGACAAAGGAGGACTCTGGTGGATACCAGCTGAAGGAACAGATGGCAGCAGCCTTTTTTGTCCTGTTGCATGTACACTTTCATGACTTGGAAATATTCTATGTTCTCCTTTATTGCGTGACTTTCTGCCTGGGGTGGAGAAGACTATGATTGGAATTCTTTTCTTTCTTTTGTTTTGCATGCAGGCTCTGCCTGTGAATAAAGGGCAAGTGTGTGGTGAGGCAGGTCTCTGTGCCAAGGGATGGGCACGAAGCTCAAGAGTGGACATGTGGGACCCAAGATTCCACCTGAAAAATGTAAGGTCAACAGATGTCACACACACATTCCAGTGAGTATGAAGGAGGCACTGGATAGCCTCTTTCCCCTTTTCATCTGACCATGCCCTTCTGCTTACTTAATGGTGATGGGAAGGCAGTGGGCTGTGAAGGATTGGGGAGGCCAGCTGCAATGTGCAGGAAGCTTAATGTATGAGCCTGTGGTGTGAGTGAATGAACAGACCCCTGCAGCTTAAAGCCTCCCAACTGGATGGTTCTGTGACTGACACATTACTTAGCCTCTCAGAGCCTCCGTTTCTTCTTTTGAAAAATAGTGTCCTTCTCAGGGCGTTACTGTGAGAATCACAGGAGTTAATGTCTGTAAAGCTCTGAGAACAGTCCTTGGCGCAGGGTAAAGGATAGAGATGGGTTTGTTACGGAGAAAAAAGAAAAACAAGCATTTGCCAGATGGGCTTCTGTCCTTCATTACATCACCTTTTCACCCCAGGCTTATTTATTTGGGGGTGGGGGTGGGGCAGCATGGAGATTGCTGTGTCCACTGGGGCATGATCATGAAAAGAAATGACATTTGTACCCCAAACATGGAAAGCCTTCATGGGGTGATGCCAGCTGCAACAGTTGTGAGGTTCTGGGCTCCCTGTACACTGAAAGCCATGGCCAGCGCCAAGAGCAGCCCTTTCAAGGATGCAGATGGTGACATGAAATCCATCCCCTTTGCTCACTTTCAAGGAGCAATGTGACCTAATTACATGGAAGAAATGTTCATCCCTGGCTGCCAAGGACTTCAGCTTTCCTGCTCTCATTTCTGGAAGGGTGCACCTCAGATCTCAGGACTGTCACACGGACAGTGACCTCTTCATTTTCTCCTGCACAATTGAAGAACGCTGTTTCTGAGAACTGCTCTTGAAAACTAAACAAAACTAATAAAACATTGCCATGATCACTTTATATAGTTCCTAACAGCCCTAGTCTTTATCAATTTGGAAATAGAATGAATTGGAAAGAATGTCTCAGGAGGGAAGCCAAGTGTAATAGTATAGAGAGGGCCTGAAATGGAATCAGAGAACAAAATCCCCAATTAAAAACTGGGCAAAGATCTGAATGGACCATCCACTAAGGAAGCTAGATGGGTGGCAAGTAAGCACTTGAAAAGATGCACAATATCATGACTCATCAGGGAAATGAAAATTAAAACCACAGTGAGGTGCTACTCATGCTGACCAACATGAGTAGCTTATTTAAAATGAAAGCAAAAAAACTGATAATACCCAGAGCTAGTGATGATGCAGAGCAGCTGAAATCATATATATTGTACGTGGGGGATATAAATGGTTCAACCACTTTGAAAAACTTTTGGCACTCATACGTGAAATCAGACAGTATCTGTCTTTCTCAGTCTGACTTAGTTCACTTAGCACAATACCCTCTAGGCCCATCCATATTGTCACAAGTAGCAGTTTCATTTTTTTTGCATGTGGCTGAATAGTATTCCATTAATTATATATACTACACTCTCTTTATTCATTCATCTATTGTACAAAAATAGACACAGATACAGAGAACAAACTGGTGGATTCCAGAGTGAAGGGTGGAGGTGGGTGGATGGATGAAAAAAGTGAAGGGGAATAAGAGGTACTAACTTTCAGCTATAAAATAAGTCATGAGGATGTAGTGTGCAGCACAGGGAGAATAGTCAATATCCTAATAACTTTGTGTGGTGACTGGTGATTACATTGTAAGGTATATAAATGTTGAATAACTACATTGTATACCTAAAAATAATATAATATTGTATGTCAACTATACTTAAATTGAAAAAGAAACCACCCACCTTTTATAGTTTCTCTGACATGTTGGGTTTTTGTCAGGGGAAGAATAAGCCTGAAACCAACGTGTACAGGATAAACTGAGTGGTCTGTGGGTCTCTCACTATGTTTATTAGCTTGACTCCTCCATCTATTTGGTAGAATGCAAGTCCAATGGTGGACTATGCCCTCTGACTATAAGAGAAGCTTCTCCCTGAGCACTGGTTGGGCTGAGTACTTCCAGTATTCATCATGAGTCACCACCATTGTGCTTATGTGTCTATTCTTTGCATTGCCCCAGCAGCAAAACTAAACACCCCGAAAGAACACACACATGCTAGGAATAAATGTAATAATGCAATAATAACTTCTAGAGATTTTTTAATCATAGGTTCTTTATGTGGGAAGAGAATGGCTTTTACAGTGAGATGTGGGCTGAACTTCAGACCTAACCACCTCATGGCACTCTCCCTGACCCCACAGGGAGCTTGACCATTTTCTTTTACACACACACACACACACACACACATATACATGCACACATGTATATGTATATGTGTGTGTGTGTGTGTGTGTGTGTATATATATATATATATATATATATATATATATATATTTTACAGAGAGAAAGGGAGAGGGATAGAGAGTTAGAACCATCAATGAGAGAGAAACATTGATCAGCTGCCTCCTGCACACTCCCTACTGGGGATGTGCCCACAACTAAGGTACATGCCCTTGACTGGAATTGAACCTGGGACCCTTGAGTCCGAAGGCTGACACTCTATCCACTGAGCCAAACCGGTCAGGGCTTGACCGTTTTCTTGTCTGTAAATGATGATACTATCTGAAAACTCAGTGGGTATATTTCTGCAAATATTTATATATCATCTAGTGTGGTGCCTGTAGATTAGAGGCTAATAAATAGTAGCTGTTGTTATTTTTTAATATGAAATTTCTATTTAATTTTTCTTATTTTTTTCCTATTTCTGTGCTGAAATTAACCGTCCCTTCACTTAGTCTTCCCTTCTTTCCCTATCCTATATAATAAAGAGGGAATATGCAAATTGACCATCACTCAGCCACAAAATGGCAGTGCCCACAGTGGAGGGGGGTGGTTTCTGTAATACAAGATGGCTGAAGCCACAGTGGAGGCAGGGTTTCCATTAACACAAGATGGCCACACCCACAGTGGAGGTCAAGTTTCTGTAACAAGCCTTAATGAGCAATCAGCAGGGACCTGAGGCTGTGCTCCCCCTGCCTGGTGGGGCTTGACAGGGGATCACAGGCTGTGCCCCCTGCCTGGTGGGGCTTGATGGGGGACCATCAAGTATTGGGCCGGAGGACCTCAGGCCACGCCCCCCAACCAACACCAGGCCAGGGGACTTGAGGCTACACCCTCTGCCTGGCAGGGCTTGACAGGAGACCTCAAGGTGCACCCTCCATCCTGGCCTGGGCTGGGGGACCTCAGGTCACAACCTCCACCCCGGGACCAGGCCAGGGGTCCTGAGGCTGCGCCCTTCATACCCGGCGAGGCTTGACAAGGGTGGGACCAGCTGGGTCTGGATATAGCCCAATTGTGGGGGGGTGGCCGGGGACTTGACTCTGAGTCCCATGGTGCACCCAGACCCAGACAGGAGGAAGATTTTCATATACATTTTATTAATTTTCTTTCATCTCTGACACTTCGATTATAGAGAAAGGGAAAATAACAATATTAAAATATTTCCTCTAATTAATCCCCTTTTAATGTGCACGAATTTTGTGTACCAGGCCACTAGCGTAAGATATATATTTTTAAATTCTTTTTTGCTGATTCTTGTATCTGGATTACTTGTGGTTTGCTTCTATTGGTGTTTTTCCTTGGTTATAAGTCCTGTTCCTATCTCTTCACAGGTTCCAGAGCTTATTGCACCCTGGAAATTATGTATAAAAGAAGAGTGAGAATTGAAGAAAAACCTTGTTGTTGTTTTTTCCCCTCCAGAAATTTCAAGTTCTTCTCTCACCAGCTGGCTACAGTGAGGAGCTGATTGTTCAGATTTCAGCAAGGTTTCAGGTGAATGGGATGGGTTGCAATTCACCTCTGGCCAAGCCAACCCTCAGCCCCCAGCTTCCTAAGGAAGCACTAGTATCTCAGTTTTTTACCAGGATTTAATTGGGGATCCCATAAAACCCCTTTGATTCTTCAATTTTAGGTATTTGGAGAATGTGGGAAATGGGGCAGATGGAATGATTTCTTTCTAAAATGAAAATGCTTATTAGCCTTCCCTTCACTTCTGTTGTTTTCAGCAAATCTGGAGACCATGGAGAGGACTGCAATGCTGAGCAAATTATTACCGTACTTAATAGTCTTTCAGGCTCCAAGAAATCCTGCCACCTCCACCACTGCCAGTAGCTCAGTTGGCTTTGCATCCACCCAGTAAAGTTCCAGGTCTTGAATAGCCTTCTGTTCTCTCTGCATCCAGACCTGCCATACTTCACAGCTCACTTACAAAGGGCTCCTGTCCCTGAAATTAGTTCATCAAACTTTTCTTATCTCCATTGTTCTTTGATAGTCCCATATATAGAAATGATATTTATGTTATCCAGATTTTCTGGTGCTCCCATGAAAGCTAAGGTCTTCTGTGTCCTAACTGGAAGCAGAAAATGCCTAGAATGGTAGCTGTTAGAGGACAATCTCTAAATGCAAATATCCTGGTCCTGAATTAATAGTCAGCCTGGTGATAATTCTTGTGTTCATCAAGGGAGTTGGAGAGAGACCCACCAAGTGGCTTATTTTTAAAGGCTTAGTCTTGAGTTTGTAGCAAGTGCTTCATGGGCCCCATTCCTATCTCCTCACCTTGACTCTTCCAGGTCCTTTCAGCTGCCAGCCCCTTTGTCTCTTTGCTTGGGGTTTCCTCTGGGTCCCACAGTTCACTCTGCTTGGGCCCAGCAAGCTCGAATGCCAGGGAGTTAATGTTTCTCAGGAGCACTCCTTACCCAGTGATTGGTGGAGGTTGGTGTATAAATACCCCAGCTCCCTTCCCCTTGAATAACTTAGATGTCTGAGTTCTACACCAAACACCCAGTTCCCCAGAAGTATATCTCAGCTGCCCTCAGGGATAGCTTGCTTGCTAACATACTTTCCTTGGCTGCTTTCTCCTCCCTGTCTCACTTCCCCACGTCTAGGCTGGAATGTCCTGGGATCACTTTTAAATATACTTGAACTGGGAATATTGCTTAGATTCTCCTTCTGGGATGGGCGGGGGAGGGAGGGGAACAACTGAAGGCATGTTTTTAATTAAATTTATTGGGGTGATATTGATTAGTGAAACCATACAGGTTTCAAGTGTACAGCTCAATAAAACATCACCTGCACAATGCACTGTACACTCATTGCCCCAGGCAAAGTTTCTTTCCCTCCTCCTTTACCCACCTTCACCTACCCCACCATGCCCCTTTCCCTTTGGCTATCAGCACACTGTTGTCTGTGTCTATGTGTTTTATCCTCTATAATAAAAACCTAATATGCAAATCAACCAAACAGTAGAATGAATGGCGGAATGACCAGTTGCTTTGACATGCATTGACCACCACAGGGCAGATGCTCAATGCAGGAGTTGCCCACTGGTGGTCAGTGCACTCCCACAGGAGGAGCGCTGCTCAGCCAGAAGCTGAGCTCAAGGCTGATGAGCACAGTGGCAGTGGTTGGAGCCTCTCCTGCCTCCACTGCAGGCAGTGGTAAGGAGCAAGGGTTCCAGACTGTGAGAGTCCCAGACTCCGAAAGGGATGTCTGACTGCCGGCTAAGGCCTGATCCCAGGGGCCATCCCCTGCAGGGTCCCAGACTGTGAGAGGGCTAGGCTGAGAGACCCCCTCACCCTCCAGTGCATGGATTTTGTGCACCAGGCCTCTAGTATAGCATATCTAATAAAATAGTAATATGCAAATTAACTGTCATTCCATGACAAAGATGGAAGTGCCCATAGCAGCCAGGGCAGGATGCTGGCAGTGTCACCCTGGCAACGTGTGCCCAGCAGGCATTGCTGTGGCAACCAGAAGCAGGAAAGTGCCCATCAGGGCCTGCTGGTGGGTCGCCAGTATGGCGGGTTGCTACGGGGGTCTGCAAGCAGGCAAGCATGGCCTGAAGGCAGCGCTAGTAGGTCACCACAGGGACTCCCCAGCAGGCAAGTGTGGCTGCAGGCAGCGCCCAGCAGGGCCTGATTGCCTATCGCCATGGTGTGGAGCAGGCAGGCCCCACAGAGAGCAGAGAACCATGGGGAGCAGGCCTAAGCCGTCAGTATGAAATCCTCTGAGGGCTCCTGGATTGGAGAGGGTGCAGGTCGGACTGAGGGACCCATCCTCTCCCCTTCACCCCTTTCCACATGCACAAATTTTGTGCACCGGGCCTCTAGTATATATATAATTTTATTTAATTTCTTCATTCTCTTTCATTCAAACGCCCAACCCCTTCTTCCCTCTGATAACTGTCAGTCTGTTCCATGTATCCACACCTATTTCTATTTTGTTTATCAGTTTATTTTGTTCATTACATTTCACATTTAAGTGAGATCATATGGTATTTGTCCTTCTGAAACTGGGTTACTTCACTTAGCATAATAATCTCAAGGTCCTTCCATGCTGTCAAAAAAGGTTAGATATCCAAGACTCCATCAAAAAGCTACTAGACCTAATAAATGAATTTGGCAATGTAGCAGGATACAAAATTAACACTCAGAAATCTATGGCCTTTTTATACACCAACTAGTGGCCCAGTGAACGAAACTCGTGCACAGGAGGGGGGGAGGGTGTCCCTCAGCTTGATCTGCACCCTCTCAATTTGAGACCCCTCAGCGGATAACTGGCAGTCGGACATCCCTCTCACAATCCAGAACCCCTGGCTCCTAACCGCTTGCCTGCCTGCCTCATTGCTCCTAACTGCTTCTGCCTGCCAGCCTGATCATCCCTAACTGCTCCCCTGCTGGCTTGATTGCCCCTAACCATCTCTGTCTCAGCCCCATATCCGGGACCCAGGATTCCCTCCTCCAGCCAACTACAGGTACTTGGGACCTGGGCTTCCCTCCCCCTAGTCATTCATAGGCACATGGGACCCTGGCCAGCTTTGCCCAGGCTGGCTGCAGCCACAGAGGATGGTGGGCATGTGGCTTTGCCCAGGCTTCAGCACAGGTGCTGGCACCCAGGACCACAGGGAGGCTTCTCTGTCTCCCGGGTCACAGCCAGCCATGGGTGCTGGTGCCCGGGACTGCCGGCAGGCAGCTTCGCCTGGGCCCAGCTTTGTCAGGAAGCATGTGCAGATGATCGTCCGGAAGATGTGCCATCTAATTAGCATATTACCCTTTTATTAGAATAGATCATAGTATGTTTTTCTTGCCATCATTACCCATAGTAACTGTTGCTTATGTATTAAAGTTCTATTCCTGCGAAGTCTGGAAGCAGCCTCAGAATCCTTCTCACTATTCATCTTAAGTCTGATGCTTAGTTGATCAGAATTAATATCCGAGGTGAAACCTCTTGCTGCAGATGCATCCCAGAATGTATGGCATCCTCTCTGCTTTATGATCCAGCTAATAACACACTGCCTCAATTATGTTGATTGAGATCATTTTTCCCCTTGCAGTTTCTAGTAGTAGATTACCATCTACTGCCTAGGAAGTAAAATTGACTTGTCTCCATGTAGATCACAAAATAAGATATTTTTCTCTTCAATAAAATTCCATTATTTCAGCATGAGTAGAGTAATTTTGTCAACAACATTTTGAGGCAGTAACAGTTTACAACAAATTGAGTGAGTTATTGTTTCAGGTACTGTGCTGTGTCATACACAGACTTCATTTTATCTTTGCAAAAACTCTATACAGTAGGTACTATAATGACACAGATGATAACTCTGAAGTACAGAGAGATCAGGTAACTTGACCAGTAAAACCTGAAAGTGGCTGAGTCTCATTTCAAATCCGTGAGCCATGCCGTTTAACCATTACACTCCATTTAGTATTGTGCTGAAGCCTGCTCTTACTGGCTCACAAATTTTCAGGGATTTTGTAAGCTGGTTGTTAAACATGTTCATCATTAAAAATTAAATTATATAATCTTAAAAGTGAATAAATTACATTAAAACCAAAGGTAATACATACTCTAAATTCATAAGTCCTCAATTATTTACTACACTTTACTGTTCTGACTCTTGACATTATTTATATCTTTTGGGTCTTTCTGGTGGAATATAATGGTGTATTACTGCATGTTTCTCCTCAGCTCTGCATTTAGTGGCATCACATTAGCAGCTGAAATCAGCCATGGATGGAGAATCTATGCCACAGAAATAGGCTGATAGTATAAATCAGAGTTTTGTTTTCTTTGAGAGCCAGTTGTTAAACATTTATCAGCACAACACTGACCACATTGGTGGTGGTGGTCTTGTCAGAATGTGTTATATTATGCAGATGAAAATCTATTTAAATAGACTTGATGTAGATATTTCCAAAGATGAAAAAGAATTGACCCGGTCAACTATTTTAGTTGATTCATATCTTCACTAATTATCATCATTGCAAAGTTTTCAGGCCCCCTATGGATTGCTGGATGTAATATGCCATGCCCTGTCCCTCTCCCCTTCCTTGTAGTGTTTGTTACCTTAAGAACTCTAGTTTTCCATTTATATGTTTAAGTGCCAACCTTACCGGCTTAAAAATGTAAGCTTTAACACTGCTCTCTCTGGTCCGTATCCTTCAGATGAAAAGTGGAGTTGGGTTGTGGCACAGGAGAGAAATTCAGAAAGGGAATATTGGAGTAATGACTGCAGTGGGAGAAGAGGGAACCTATTTCCCAGGCCACAGGTGCTGGCACTGGCGCCAGCACCCTGGACCACAAAGCTGGCAGCTTCTCTGGCCAGCTGCAGCCTGGGATCATGGGCAGGTGGCTTCTTCCTCTGGCTGCAGCCTGGGATCACAGGGCAGGCCTCTTCTTCGTCTCCTAGCCTAAGCAGGCCTCAGGCACTGGAGCTGGTCTTCTCTGTCTCCCCTGCCTTCTGCATCTCCAACAGACCTGCAGTGGCCAGAGCTGGGATGCTTGCATGGTAGCCGTGGCTGTGACACAAGTATCCCGGCTCTGGCCTTCACCATCTTTGTTGGGTTAATGTACATATCACTTTGGATTGGTTGGTGGGCATGGCTTAGCATAGTGGAGTGAGGGCTAGTTTGCATGTTTGTCTATTATTACATAGAACTAGGGGCCCAGTGCACAAAAATTTGTGCACTCGGGGGGGGTGGGTCCCTCAGCCTGGCCTGTGCCCTCTCACAGTCTGGGACCCCTCGGGAGATATCCACCTGCTGGCATGCCTGAACAGCCTGAGTGAGGGGCTGATGGCTGTTTGCAGGCTGCCCAAGCCCCCCCAGTGGGGACCCTCACCCCATGGGGGAGTGACCAGCCTGGGTGAGGGGCTGAGGGCCATTTTCAGGCTGCCCACAGCTCCCATTGACTCAACGTGCCAGCGAGGCTGGCTGGAATCAGGTTTCTGGGGTTTATTTATCTTCTATAATTGAAACTCTGTTGCCTTAAGTGGAGGCCTAGTCAGGCAGCGAAGCCTCCTGTTTGCTTCAACTCCGTGGCTTCTATAATTGAAACAATGTTGCCTTGAGCAGAGGCCCAGTCGGCCTAGGCAGGCATTTGCAACAAACGCCTCCTGTTTGCTCTAGCTCTGTGGCTGCCGGCCTCCATACTGGCTGGGTTAATTTGCATACAGCCGCTCTGATTGGCTGGGGGCATGGGTTGGCTGGTGGGCGTGGCTTAGGTGTCTTGGAGTGATGGTTAATTTGCATATTACTCTTTTATTAGTTAGATAATAAACTCACAGAAAGAGAAATTAAAAAATCCCATTTACCATTGCACCAACAAAATTAAGATACCTAGGAATAAACTTAACTAAAGAGGAAAAGACCCGTACTCAGAAAACTACAGGACATTGAAAAAAGTGATAGAGGAAGACATAAACAAATGGAAGAATATATCATGTTCACGGATTAGTAGAATCAACATCATTAAAATGTCCATACTACCCAAAGCAATTTACAGATTCAATGCAATCCCCATTAAAATACAACAGCATACTTCAAAGATCTAGGAAAAACTTCCCAAAAATTCATCTGGAATAAAAAAAGACCCTGAATAGCCACAGGAATCCTGGGAAAGAAGAACAAAGTTAGAGGGATCTCAATACCAGATATCAAGCTATATTACCAAGCCACAGTTCTTAAAACTGCTTGGTACTGGCACAAGAACAGACATATATACCAATGGAACAGAATAGAGAACCTAGAAATCAACCCAAGCCATTATGCTCAATTAATATTTGACAAAGTAGGAAACAGCATACAATGGAGTCAAGATAGTCTCTTCAATAAATGGTTTTGGGAAATTTGGTCAGATACATGTAAAAAAAATGAAACTAGATTACCAACTTACACCATACACAAAAACAAACTCAAAATGGCTAAAAGACTTAAATATAAGATGGGAAACCATAAAAAATCCTACAAGACTCCACAGGCAGCAAAATATCAGACATATGTCATAGCAATATCTTTACTGACATGGCTTCTAGGGCAATGGAGATTAAGGAGAAAATAAACAAATGGGGCTACATCAAAATAAAAAGTTTCTGCACAGCAAAAGAAACCATCAACAAAACAAGAAAGCCCACTGCATGGAAGAACATATTTGCCAATGTTATCTCCAATAAGGGTTTAGTCTCCAACATTTACAGGGAACTCATACAACTTAACAAAAGGAAGATAAATGATCCAATCAAAAAATGGGCAATGGACCTAAATAGATGCTTTTCGAAAGAAAACATACAGAAGGCTGAGAGACATGTGAAAACATGCTCAAAGTCACTAATCATCTGAGAGATTCAAATCAAAATAACAATGAGATATCATCTCACACCTGTCAGAATGGCTATCATCAACAAATCAACAAATGAAAAATGCTGGTGAGGACATGGAGAAAAAGGAACCCTCATGCACTGCTAGTGGGAATGCAGACTGGTGCAGCCACTGTGGAAGACAGTATGAAGTTTCCTCAAAAAGATAAAAATGGAACTCCCATTTGACCCAGTGATCCCACTTTTAGGACTATATCCCAAGAAACCAGAAACACCAATTAGAAAGGATATATGCACCCCTATGTTCATAGCAGCACAGTTTACAATAGCTAAGAATTAGAAACAATTTCAAGCAGATGAATGAATTAAAAAACTGTGGTACATGTACACAATGGAATACTATGCCACTATAAAAAAGAAGGAACTTTTACCATTTGCAGCAACATGGATGGAACTGGAGAGCATAATGCTAGGCGAAATAAGCCAGCCAGAGAAAGATAAATATCACATCACCGCACTCATATGTGGGATATAATGAGCAATATAATTTTATGAATAAGAATAAATCCAGAGACAAATGACAGAGGAGTAGGGGAGGAGGTTAGAGAGAAACCAAAGGACTTGTATGCATGCATATTGGCATAACCAATGGACACAGACACTGGGGTGGTGGAGGTTTGCCTGGGGTGGGAATGGCTGGGGGCAGGGGATCAAGTCGGGGGGAGGAAGGAGACATATGTAAAACTTTAGACAGTAAATAAAAAAAGTAAGATATAATTTTTAATGACTGAGTAGTATTCCATTCCGTAAAAATACCAAAACTTTTTATCCATCCTCTACTTATGGGCACTTGGGCTGTTTCCAGATCTTGGCTATTGTAAATAACGCTGCAATGAACACAGGTGTGCATATATTCTTTCTAAGTACTATTTCAGGTTTCATCAGATATTTTCCCAGAAGTGGGATCACTGGGTCAAAAGGCAGTTCCCCCATTTTTAATTTTTTCAGGAAACTCCATACTCTGTTCCACAGTGGCTGCACCAGTCTGCATCCTCACCAACAGAGCATGAGTCTTCCCTTTTCTCCTCATCAGCACTTGTTGTTTGTTGATTTACTGATGATAGCCATTCTGACAGGTGTGAGGTGGATACCTCTTTATGGTTTTAATTTGCATTTCTCTGGTGATTAGTGACATTGACGGCAGGTTTTAGTTCAGATGTACAACCTCTGGGTACTGCTCTGGCTTGTTTAAAGATGCCAACATGAACAGCAAGGCAAATGCAGACAAGATTAGAAGGACCTTGCCAATGAACATCAGGTACATTTGGAGGATGCCAGGAGAGCTGGTGATGAAGCTCTTTACTACAAACTGGAGCCATCTGCCGGCCTCCAATAAATCGGAATATGAAAGTTCTAATCTGGAATGCAGTTAAACTGTTACTCTCTATTTGTGGTTATATCCTTAAAGCTTAACATGCTTCGGATGGTGGATTTAAATTCTTAAGTGCATTGTTTCACAAGGTGGAAATAAATTGGCTTTCTCTCTTTGTTGTTATTTTTGTTTTTAAAGTTTTTTTTTAAAAAAAAGCTTGTAGGACCACAGCCCTATAAATGTCTTGCGGGGATGACAAGAACCACTCTACAAGCCACTTTCTAATAAGCAATTTCCTTCTTGTCCCGTAAAACTCCCCAAAGCACCTTAGGCGAACACCAAAGCACTGAGTATGTTTGCAAACTGCAAATACAGCAGACATTTAATTACACTGAATTCATCAAAACCCTAATTGAGACAGGAACTCAAACCTTACGGCTTAATTACTTTAATTTCGGATGGATAACAGACTTGGTCATGAGCAGCCCTTCACGCAGGAATACATTAGAGAGAGCCCCATGGGCACGTGCCGGCAATTCTCACAGCCAAATGAACGTGCAGAGCAACATAAATAACAATGCTAAGTGAGGCCTGTGATTGGATTTATTAATCAGTTCAATTGCCAATAACTGTCCTTTGCTGGAACATGCTGCTGCATAGGCTCCACCAGCTGGGAGGGTGGCTCAGGATGCCAGGCACGTTCATTTTGTACTGATTTTTCTTTTCCTCCCACCGATCAGACAGCACAGAGGCAAGGACCAGTCCTCTGAGATGGTTCTCATCAGCCTCTCCTCATTTGGAATTTCACGTAGACACCTTCTCCCTGACCTTTCCTGCCCTTGCCCGGGGACACCAGGCTGCTGTTCCACAAGTTAGTTGTCAGTTCCTCCCACACTGGTTGGTTAAATTATTGCAGTGACCCAACATGGGATTTTTAAAAAATATACTAGTATATCTTTATTGATTTCAGAGAGGAAGGGAGAGGGAGAGAGAGATAGAAACATCAATGATGAGAGAGAACCATTGATAGGCTGACTCCTGCACATCCCCTATGAGGGATCGAGCCCACAACCCAGGCATGTGCCCTTGACCGGAATCGAACCCACAACTCTTCAGTACGCAGGCCAATACTCTATCTACTGAGTCAAACAGGCTAGGGCTCCAGTATGGAATTTTGAGGCAAGAGACCCAGGGATTGCTATTCTTTGAGGGCTGATAATGGTGTCTAACTTTTGTTGAGCATCTATTGTGTAGGGCTGTTGTTGTTTGCTGAAATGTTATGTTTCATCCTTAAGGCGATGCTAGGAGGCAGGTGCACTTGTATCTACTCTATAGATGAAAGAATTGAGGCTTAAAGAGTTGAAACAACTTCTCCAAGGCTCCACAGCCAGCAATAGCAGCGTCGGGAATAAAACCCAGGGCAATCTGACTCCCAAAACATCATTTTGCTCCTTCTGCAAAGACTTTGAGGATTTTACAAAGTCCTGAAGAAGAGAACTGTGTGGCTTTGGAACTCTCCACATAGGCACAGGACACAGAAAGACAGGAGGAATGGCTGGCACCCAGAATCATCATTTGGGCTCATTCTAGTATCATCGAGGTTGCTCCTTCTCTCCACAATGGTTGCAGGGCTACGAGATGAGCTTGGCAAAGAGCTTCCGGAAAGTAGTGATTGATAACCAGAACTTGCTAACGTCCAGGAAGCAATTGGTCTTTTAAGTAGTTGTTCTAGCAAGACAAGTGATTTACTGCATTGCTAATAAATTATGAAACACAAATGCATTGAAGCCACCTCATATGCAATTAGTTGCATGGCATTTACTAGCTATGTCCCCGTCACTTGTTTCATTTACTTCCTTTATTTCTTCCTGTTTGGGCTTGCCTTTGCATCAAGTTTCAGGTACAAATGACTAATGAACTAATGACAACACTAAGAACCACCAGGCTAATAATCATACCGCTAATGGTGGCAATGCTAATTAAGAGACTGCTAATAGCAACAGACTTCTGCAGGATGTGACTGTTCATCTCCAACTCAGATGAGAGCTAGTGAAGTACAAATGGAAGTGAAGGCAAAGACAGAGACTTTTTTGGGTACTAACTGCATTTATAGGAGATCGACAAAACACTATATTGTGGGGCCACAAAATCTAAGACGAAGAGAGAACTGACCAAAAGGATAAAGAAAGAAAATGTTCAGTCCAGTAAGCTGGGCAGAACTCAATAATCACATGTGGACACAGCTGTCCTCTCTCAGAAGTAACTGTTCAGCTGTGGGCGCTGGAGCTGATTCCAGTTGAGATCAAGGTGTCCTGCCTGTCACCAGAAGTAACAAACTCACCAGCCTACCCAGACAAATAAATTGGTACGAAGATGATGGAGGTAAAGGCAAGCAGTGGGGAACAGTGGTGGTATGCTGGAGTGAGTCCTGCTTTAGACATTCTCTAGTGTGCGTTCAAGAGATGGGCAACATAGAATGATCAAGGGGTCCCAAGAAAGGTGTGGGAGAAAATTCCCAGGAGCTCAGGAGCTTTCTTTAGCCCTTCAAACCTCCCAGCCACTTCTATCAGGACCTTGATCAGACCACCAGGTACCTCAATACTGCAAGTGGACACCCTTGATGGGCTTCCAGAAGTCGCTTTTCCTAGATGATACTCAGAGTCCTGGGTGTTTCTACGAGGAAACTAAAACATGAGTGCTGGCAGGGTGGCTGCAAGCCCCTGTTTGCCCCTGCAATGCCACGGATGCTGGAAAGCCTCACACTTTGGTGACTTCGGGTGTCTTCCCAAGACTTTTCAAAATGCACACCAGAGTTCATAAAGGACAAAGACCCCACCCCACAACACTCCCTGGTAGTGGCATAGTCTTCATAGATAAAATGCAGGCATGCAAAACCCCTGGTGACCTCAAAAGTCAGCTAAAGTGAGCAGGTAAATAAAATGCTTCCTGACTGTAGATGGGTCCTAAACTGTGGTGGATGCAAATTGTTTTTAGCAGAAAAATGCACACCTGTCATTTCCTGTCTCCTTCTCTCTCTTTTTACTGTATTTACATTGAGGCAACACTATACCTAAAACTGTTTTAGGTTTTCTAATTCAGATCAATACTATCAAAATGAGCATGGTTCCTTCAGATTCGTGGCCCATATCTTCAGACTGGTTAATTACTTACATGAACCTGGGAACTCTATATTCCATCAACACGGAGACCAAAGGATGGTGCCTGGGAATTTCCAGCTCTAGCTGAGCCAGCCTTCTGGGGCATGAGATTCCATGTCCTCACTGTCCAAGACCACTGGTCCTTGTGCTGGTTCTGCTCCTGCCAGACCGGTCGCTGCCTCACCTAGACTCCCTCCCTCCCTCCCAGACACCACCTTCTGTCATCACTCCTACCTGACCAGCGAAGAGCCCACAGACTCCGATGATGCATAGGATATTGAACACCGCCGAGCCCACGATGGTCCCAACTCCCACGTCGCCCTTGGTGATGAAGACGCCTGAAACACAGAGCCAGCATCAACCTGGCTGTTGTGGGAGGTCATATTCCAAGGTGTGTGCAGAGGAACTTTCTTAAGTGTCAGATTGATCACAGAAGGTATGCAGGAAACAGTCGAGGATTAGAGGGAGCTCTCTAATCTGCACTGAGGGCGCTATTCCACAAGAGCATTGGCATTGGGGCTGGGGCACATCCATGCAAAGTAAAAGCATTTCTTTAATCCTGTATAATAAAGGTCTAATATGCTAAGTGTCTGGTCATTATTCAAATAATCAAAGCATAATATGCTAATGATATGCTAAGGCCACTCAACTGCTTGCTATAATGTGAACTGACCACCAGAGGGCAGACAGTCAGTTGGTCAACCAGTCACTATGATGTGCACTGACCAACAGGATCATGCTCTGACCTGCAGGTTCGCTTGCTGCTGGGGTCCAGCCGATCGGGACTGAGCGAGACAGGCTGGACATGCCCTGGAGCCCTACCATGGTCCCTCTGTGGCTGGGCAACCTCCCGCATCCCTCCCCAGCCCCAATCGTGCACCGGTGGGATCCCTCAGCCTGGCCTGCACCCTCTCATAATCCGAGACCACTTGAGGAATGTCAGAGAGCTGGTTTCAGCCCCTATTCCCCCAGGCCAGGTTGAGGGACTCACTGGTGCACAAATTCTAGTAAGATAATAATGAACAACCACCACCAAGCCCAGGTCCTTTAGAGAGGGCAGGGCTGAGATATCCCCAGGTCGTCACCTTACCTATGACAGATGTGAACAGCTCTGGGGCCGAACTGCCTGCTGCCATGAACGTGGCGCCAGCTACATCTTCACTGAGGTGCAGGCGCTACAGAGGAGCAAGGACAAAGCACAGGTGAGTCCAATTACCCCGGGGAATGCTGTGACTCCCAGGTCTCAAGCTTGGTCCTCCCTCCTCCTCCTCCTCCCAGAGCTGGGCCACTGCTGCCTGACTGCCCTGGCTGGGCCACAGCTCCTCTCATTGTCCCCCCTGGGGGACGGGATCAGGAGGAAGGTCCACTTGATTTAAAGGCTCTTGACAAGATCTAGGGGTCCCCAATCCCAATGCCCCAAGAGCTGTGCAGATAACAGGGAAGAGTGGAAGGGCCAGAGTGAGGCACAGTGGGCATTCACCTCCTTTCTAACAACAGATCACTCGGTTCCCTATGCATTCCAAAATATTTATACTTTTTTAAAAAAATATATTTTATTGATTTTTTGCAGAGAGGAAGGGAGAAGGATAGAAAGTTAGAAACATTGATGAGAGAGAAACATCGATCAGCTGCCCCCTGCACACCCCCCACTAGGGCTGTGCCTGAAACCAAGGTACATGCCCTTGACTGGAATCAAACCTGGGACCCTTCAGTCCGCAGGCCAATACTCTATCCACTGAGCCAAACCAGTTAGGGCAATATTTCTATTTTTAAATTAAATTGATTGGGGTGACATTGGTTAATAATAACATCGTATAAGTTTCAGGTGTCTATATTTATAATATGACACCTATATACTCTACTATATACTGTGTGCCTACCACCTGAAGTCTAGTTTCCTTCCATCCAAGTATCCTTATTTTTTGAGATGCCAAAAGTTCACACTTTTTTAAAATGTAAAATATCCTGATTTTTTTTCAATGCCATGCTGATCCCAGGCTAAATCAGGCTCATGGTAACCAGCTTATGAGCTTTGATTCTAAGAGGCTATGGAGGCTTTGGGGTGGGGAGGGTCATCCTCCTGAAACCCACTTCCCATCCTCAATGAAACCTTGAGGATTGCATCGAGTAGGGTGAGTGAGGGGTGAGTAGAAAGTAATGAGGCATCAGCTCTGCCAAGATATTCTATTCAATAAACTCTGTAGGTCACCTTGTTGGTTAATCCAAAGGTGTTTTGCAAGAAGACAAGACAAATACACGTTAGAGGCTGGTTAGCATGTTTAGCTTTTCTGTTTTCAATCATGACTCAAAAAGTGAGCTGCTGGCCATCAGTAAATTGCCAGTTCCTCCTGGTGTCCCAGATCATTTTGAGTGATACTCTTCCCAGTGACATCAGCAGCTGCACTCCCTTGCTCAGCCATGGAGGGGCAGCATGGCCTTGGGGTAGGCTACTGGCTCCACCAACCAGCAAGTCTGCTGCAGGGGCCTTAATGGAGCATTTTCATCTGGAATCCTGGGATTCCTCACTCTAGACTGAACAGCTAAACTTCACATGGGGTCCGGAGGAGACCTTGGATGGAGTGCTGATACCTCAAGTTAAAAGGTGTTGCTGTGAAGGCACCCTGCCATCCTGTCTCACCAGGAGCAGGCAGCCTGTGGGAAGGTCTCCTAAAGCACAGCTCACACTCCTGGGATGGTTTGTCAAGACTTGCCGCAAGCTGGGAGCCTTGCACTGCCGGGCCTTCTCCAGCTCCGGTTTCCTGATGGAGGGTTATTCTGGAGTCCACACCTTGGATCATCTCCAGTTTCTCTCTCTCCTTCACCCACTCCATCGGCTTCTTCCTCCATCCCTCCTTACGTCCCCTCCTCTTTCACTCCTAATTCACTTTGGCCCTGGCAACATCTCACCAGCTGTAGGGAGCAGCTATAGGGCCAAGTCTAATTGTGCTAGGAGGGTCTGCCCTCCATGCTGGAACTTGTATATGGCTCTGCCACAGGTCAGTCCAAGGCTTGACCCTATAGACGCTCCGTACAATTTTTTTTTTAAGTTGTGTGGAAAAGAAAGAGTAGTTTGCTTTGCATGAAAAACAAACCACCAAAATGGTGGTATTTTAGAGATCGTAAACGGCCCCACTTACATGGTTCTTCAGAGCTTCTTCATCTTTCCCACGAGGCGACCCTGTTCTCAGGTTACCTCACTTTGAACAAAGGCCTTCCTTCCACACCTGTCCACAGTCCACCTCACTTCTTCCTCCTCCTTCCACGGTATAAGGAACCCACTCCCAGGCCTTGACTCTTTTATTTTTTGTAAGTACACAAAATTAACAGACTTCTAGGATATAGAAGATACTACGTAAGTTAGTGTTCCCTGAAGTGTGGTTTCAGACCAGTACCTTCAGCAGCACTTGCATAGTTATTAGAAATGGAACTTCTGGTCCCTGTTGGCCCCCAAGACCTACTGAATCTGACACGTGGGAGGAAGGAGGGAGGAAAGGGGAGGGACAATGAAGTTTGAAAATGACATAAAGAAATTTAAGCTCCAATTAGGAGGGGCATCTGGTAGAGATCCCTTCTAAAAAGGCATCTGAATTGAAAATAAAATAAAATGGAAAGCTTCTAGATAAAGGAAACTACATTTCAAAACAGAGAAAAAGACGAAGCAAGCAGGAGAATAAAAGCGTTCTAGATATGCTGAAAATTCAGATAAAAGGGATTTCACTTGGTATTCGGCCTGGTGTCACTGGGCAGATTTTGAGCCGAGTCCATGCCCTTGTCTCTGTGGCCAATTCTTTCATCTTCTCCCCTTTCAGGCCTCTGCTCGGAGCATATCTATACATAGACACAGAGGGTGATGGATGTGTGTGGCTGGAGATTTCTCACTTGACAAGGACCCCACAAATCACCAAAGGAGCGTTACTGAAGCAAAAGGGAATGGTGGAGAGGAGGGAGTGACAAGGAGAATGGAGGAGCAGATTTTAAAAGAGGAAAAGAAAAATGGAAGCAGGATTCAGTTAAGTTCCATAAGTTACAGCCAAATAGACAGGGAAAGCCGGCCATGTGTGTGTTAAAGCCCAACTACAGATGGGTGTCCTGGAATTCTAAGCAGATTGATGGTGCTTTTATGCTAATGTTGCCCATCACTCTGAAGCATGCTGATACCCAATGTTCCCACCCATCCTGGCTGCATAGAGTGCTCCTCAGGACTTCCATGGAGCAGGCTGGAGCAGTACCACTGCCCAGCTCAGAAATGCTGAGAATCAAGGCACGTACCTCACAAATCTTTTCCAAGGAGGGGACGAAGAAGTCATCACACACAATGGCCAGTGCGTAGAACATGTACATGGCCTAGAAGAGAGGAGAAAGGATTAAACTCAGGGCAAAGCCATGCGCTGAGGGTCTGGCCACCTCTATCATCATGAATTCAACATCCTACTCAGGGTAAGAACAAAGTCTTTGCAATGCCTGTGAGATCCCATGTGACCTCACCTTTCCTCTCTGACATTATTCCCTACCACTGTCCCCCTCGTCCACCTCACTGTTCCCCAAACATGCCATAGATGCCTGTCCCATAGCCTTTGCACTTTCTGTTCCCTCTGCTGGGAATACACTCTCCCAGGTAACCTTGGTTCACTTCATCATGTCCTTCAAGTCTCTGGATCAATGTCAACCTCTGCTGGAGGCCTTGGATTCTTTTCCCTCCCTTTCTCTCTAGCCCCCTACCCTGCTTTGTTTTTCTTGACATATTATCTGTGGAATTCATTTGTCTGCTGTCTTCCCCACTAGAAGTCCATGTGAAGTATGAACTATATCCATCTCATTTATCCCCAGCACTCACCACAGCAGAGGGCCTGGTGCATAGTAGGTGAGCCATAAATATATGACCAATAAAAGAATACATAAATGAATACTTCCAAATGAGCTAGTGCACTCTCCTGTTCCCTGCAGGATAGCCTCTGTAATCTTGTTTCCACATTGCTGGTCAGCTAGACCAGGCCATAAATCGCCTCTCTACCTTATCCAACTCCATATTTCCTTTCTAACTAATGAAGTCTTATTCGGATCCCATTGTTGGTTGAGCACTCAGTGTGTGTTCTCCAAACCTCCTAATGGTACAACAGTTTCCTTCAAATATCTACCATATTCCATGTGGAAGATAACCCCACCTTTTCCTCCAGGAATAGATAATAATTGGCCAATCAATGTGTAGTAGTCCCCAGCAGCTCCAGAGTCAGTGTGCTATTGAATCAGAGGTGAGCACATGACTTAGGCTGGTCCAATCAAGATGGCAGGAAAAGCTTTATAGTCTTGACAGAGGGAGCTATTTTTCATCCTCAAGTGCTGGCCATGAACAAAGAGGCTAGGAGTCCTGATGGCAGCCATATTGAGGGAAATCTGATTTGAGATGAAGTTGACCCTCAGTCAACTTAATGACATCACTGAGCCATGACCATGTGGTACTAGAGCCCACTCTGCCTCCAGATTT
>PVJC01006100.1:0-56304 GCA_004026665.1 Murina feae | reverse complement strand
GGTGGCAGGGGGTTGGTGGCCTGCTTGGCAGCTGTCCAGGCCCTTGGAGGGGCATCGGGAATCGGGAAAGAGGTGGCAGGGGGTCGGCGGCCTGCTTGGCAGTTGTCCAGGCCCTTGGAGAGGCATCGGGGAGCGGGAAAGTGGTGGCAGGGGGTCAGTGGCCTGCTTGGTGGGCTTCCCAGGCCCCTTGCAGGGCACCAGGAAGTGGGAAAGCAAGGTGGTGGGACGGGGAGCGGGAAAGAGGCGGCGGGGTGGGGTGGGGCGTCTCGGCCTGCTTGGTGGCTGCCCAGGCCCTTTGCGGGGCACCGGAGAGCGGGAAAGCAAGGCTGCAGGGGCCGGGGTCCTGCTTGGCAGCTCCCCAGACCCCTTGGCGGCACTGGGAAGTGGGAAAGGAAGGCAGCAGGGGACAGGTGAGTGGGAAAGAGTTGGCGGCCTGCTTGGCGGCTTCCCAGGTCCCTTCCGGGGATCAGGGAGCAGGAAAAGGCTGGCCTGACCACAAGGCGGGGTTTTCCTTGCTTTCTGGTGGCTGGAAGAAGATGGGCAGTAGGCAAGCTTGGGAGGCAGGCAGCACCCAGCCCTGGTCACAGCTCAAAAAAGAGAACAACATGCTGGGGAGGGCAAGAGTCTAAGAGATCAACATAGAGGGGGTGCCTGCTCCAAGCCTTGATGGTGTGCCTGGGGGCAGGTCCCCAGCAGGTAGACACACACAGGAGGACTGCTCCGAGCCTCAGATGCGGCTGGGGGCAGGTCCCCAGTGGCCACACACACACACACACACACACACACACACAGAAGGCACCTGGTAGACTGGGGCCATCATAGGACATCCACTGAGGGGTCCTAGACTGTGAAAGGGCACAGGCCGGGCTGAGGGACTCCCTCCACCCTGAGTGCACAAATTTTTGTGCACCGGGCCCCTAGTCTATACTAATAAAAGGGTAATATGCTAATTAGACTGGATAGATCAGACATCCTTCTGGACAAAGCCACGGTGGTGGGGGCCAAGGCATAGGCAGTTAGGAGTGATCAGGCTGGCAGGGGAGAGCAGTTAGGGGGATCAGGCTGGCAGGGGAACAGTTAGGGGCATTAGGCAGGCAGGCAGAGGCAGTTAGGGGTAATCAGGCAGGCAGGAAGAAGAGGTTAGGGATGATCAGACAGGCAGGCAGAGAGGTTAGGGGTGATCAGGCAGGCCAACAGGTGAGCAGTTAGGAGCCAACGGTCCTGGATTGCAAGAGGGATGTCCAACTGCTGGTTTAGGCCCAATCCCTGAGTGGTTAGAAGCCAGGAGGGTGCAGGCCGGGCTGAGGGACTGCCCCTTCATGCACGAATTTCATGCACTGGGCCTCTAGTATAGAATAAGCAAACGAAACATTAGCAAAAGGGGATGGTGGCAAGACCAGGCAAGATTTTCTGTGGATCAGAAAACAGTACTGGATGAAAGAAGGTAAAGGGATTAACCAAAGAACATTTAGGCATAATCCATAGACATTGACAATAGTGTGGTGATGGCCTGAGGGAGGAGATGGGCAGTGCTGGGAGGAGGTGAGCAAGGGGAGGGGAAATGGGGACATCTGTAATAGTGTCAATAATAAAAAACAAAGTGGGGGTGGGGGGAGAAAACAGTAGGAGAGAAAATGCAAGTATGAAAGGGAAAAAATACCTCAAAGAATTGCCAAGAACCCCAAAGCAGAACTGGATACACTAGAATTCCCAAAAAAAGGAGGGAAATTTGCTTTTTCAGAATGATGCTTAGTGAGAATCCAAGAGTCAAAAGCAGTTTCTTTAAGCCCTATGGACTAGGGAAACAAGGCTTGTGGTTTTGTTTTTGTTTTTTTAAATATACTTTTATCGATTTCAGAGAGGAAAGGAGAGGGAGAGGGAGAGGGAGAGGGAGAGAAACATCAATGATGAGAGAGAATCATTGATTGGCTGCCTCCTGCACGCCCCACACTGGGGATGGAGCCCGAAACCCGGGTATATACCCTGACTGGAACTCGAACCAGTGACCTCTTGGTTTCTGGGTCGACGCTCAACTGCTGAGCCACACCTGGTTGGGCAAGGCTTTTGTTTTTAACCCTGGGATATAGAACTGCTTAAACCTTATAATGACTCTATATATTGAGAAGCTAGGATTGCTTGTCTTGAGAAGGAATGCTTGAGGGGGAGAGTGTAAAGGATGTCACATGACCCAAAGTCCTCTACTTTAACTTCTATTGAATTATAAACACTTAGTGCAGGCACCTCTTCCTCCAGGACAGATTCAGGAATGTGTGCAGGAACAAGCAAAATAGAAACTGATTCATAGATACAGAGACAGATTAATGATTGACGGTGGGGGGTGAGGGTCGGGGTGGAGGTTGGGGGTGAAAAAGTGAAGGGATTAAGAAGTACAAATTGGTAGTTACAGAATAGTCACAGAGATGTTAATTACAGCATAAGGAATATAGTCATTAATATTGTAATAACTATGCATGGGGCCAGGTGGGTAATTGAAATATCGGGGAGACCACTCTGTAAAGTATCTATCTGATTGTCTAACCCCTATGTTGTATACCTGCAACATAATACTGAGTGTAAGCTATATTTGAAAAATGTAATATAAAATAAAAAGAATGTGTGTAGGGACATGACCTTCCCAAAGGTGAAGAAACAAAACCTTTATTAAAAGATTTTTAATACTTCCATGATGGAAGAGAAATGGGAGTAAAAGCAAAGTTCGAAGGGACCTTAGTATCAGGAGTCAGGACAGTATGGTAGGCAGGAGAGGCCCAAACAGATGTGGCCCAATCTCCCTCCCTGATGAAAGCACAGCACTGGCCCTCGACATAGACTCAAGTGGACAGCACTGCGGAGAGGGGAGGTAGCACTGAATCTATAAGACATCATGTGCACAAAGGGGGGTGTATCAGCAGCAGCAGCTACAGCCTGGAGCTGACTGCTCAATACAGAGGCCATCAATTAGGAACTGGTAAGAAAATGTATCCAAGCCTAGAGAAAAGACAAACAGATAATTTCATGTTCTTTGAATGTCATATTGGAGCACTGTCTAACAGGCTCAGCAAGAACTGTTTAATTCTCTCAAGCAGAAGTGAGCAAACTATGTCTCATGTGCTGGTTCAGCCCATTTTTGTAAATAAAGTTTTATTGGAACAGCACGCCCATTTGTTACCTATTGTCTATGGTTGCTTTCCTGCTACAATAGGAGGGTTGAGTTGTTACAACACAGATCAAATGGTCTATGAGCCTAAAATATTTACTGTCCTGCTCTTTAAGAAAAGTTTGCCTACCCTTGCTTCAGGGAAATGCATTTTTTCTTGATTTATTATTTGCGATTGATTAGGAGCCAGATTCTATAAAGTTATGTATTAACACGTGGAAGATTAATATGTTGCAGATGGATTTCTGCCAGTAGAAAGGATAACTCAAAGGGCTACAGTTTGTCTTACAGTTCATCTGGGCTGCTGTAACAAAAATACCATAAACTAGGTGGCTTATAAATAACTCACAATTTAATTCTCACAGTTCTGGAGGCTGGGAAGTCCAAGAATCAATGTCTGGTGAAGGTCTGCTAGATGGCCATCTTTCCCCCTGTAGCCTCAGGTGCTGAAACGAGGGAGAGATCTCTTGGGTCTTGTTTATAAAGGCACTATTCCTATTCATGAGAGCTCTGCCTTCATAACCTAAACACTCCTAAAGGTCCTATCTCCGGATACCATCATCACCTTGGGGATTAGGATGTCAACTAATGAATTGGGCAGGGGGGTGGGGGGGTGGGACACTAACATTCAAACCATAACAGTTTTATTTCTCTGTAGGATATTAACCAGTTTCTATCTAATCTAGCAATCTTACTCCAATACTGTTTCTTCAGTACCTACACATACTCAATCTCTTTAATTTTTTAACAAACTTTTTATTTTCAAACATAAAGGTTTATGGAATTACTACAAAGATTATCTTATACCTCATACCTAGTTTCCCTTATTAATATCTTTCATTAACATGGTACATTGGTCACAATTAATGGCAATATTGATATATTCTAGAAGTCCATACTTCATTCAGATTTCTGCAGTTGTTCTCTAATATCCTCCCCTTGCCCCCAATATAATTTTTTGGTTTTTTGTTTTTTACTGCATTCCAAGGTCCTATCCAGGATACTACATTACATTTAGTCGTCAAGTCCCGATAGGCACCGCTTGGTTGTAGCAGCTTCTCAGACATTCCTTATTTTTTTTATGATCTTGACAGATTTGAAGAATACTGGTCAGATATTGTCATTATTTTCTGTTTTTAGGCAATGATCAATAGAGCTGTTATAACATTCATGTGCAGGTTTTATGTGGACATAAGTTTTCAAACCAGTTGGGCAAGTAGCAGCATGATTATTGGATCATATGAAAAACAAATTTTTTGTTTTATGGGAAATAGCCAAACTGCCTTCTAATGTTTCTGTATCATTTTGCATTTCAACAAGCAATGAATGAGAGTTCCTGTTGCTTTATATCCCTGCCAGCAACTGGTTTTGTCAGTTTTAGGGATTCTAACCATTCTAATTGGTGTATAATAGTTTCTCATTGTTTTGTTGTTGTTTAATTAAATTTATTGGGGTAACATTGGTTAATAAGATTATATAGGTTTCAAGTGTACAAATCTAAAATATATTATTTGTATATTACATTGTGTATTATTTAGTTGTTCATTGTTATTTAATTATAATTCCCTAATAACAAATCATTTGGGTATCTTTTTTAAAAATATATTTTATTGATTTTTTACAGAGAGGAAGGGAGAGGGATAGAGAGTTAGAAATATCAATGAGAGAGAAACATCGATCAGTTGCCTCCTGCACACCCCCTACAGGGAATGTGCCCACAACCAAGGTACATGCCCTTGACTGGAATCAAACCTGGGACCTTTTAGTCCACAGACCAACGCTCTATCCACTGAGCCAAACTGGTCAGGGCTTGGGTATCTTTTTGTATGCTTATTTGTCATCTGCGTAACTCTCAAGTGAAATGTCTGTTCAGATCTTTTGCCAGTTTTCTAAGTTGGTTGTTTCTTTTTTTATTGTTGAGTTTGAGTCCTTTTATACTTTGGATACAAGTCTTTTATGAGATATATGTGTTGCAAGTGTTTTCTCCCAGTCTGTGGCTTGTGTTTTCATTCTCTTAACAGTCTTTTGCAGAGCAGAAGTTTTTAGTTTAAGAAAGTTTAGTTTATAATGTTTATTATTTCATATCTATTGGTGTTATATTTAAAAATGTATCACCAAACCCAAGGCTATGTAAATTTTCTTCTACTTTTCCAAGGAATTTCATACTTTGGCCTTTTAAATTTAGTTCTATGATCAATTTTGAGTTAATGCTTATGAAAAGTGGAAGGTATACGTTTAAATTCATTTTTTTACATGTATATGTTCCATTTTGCTAACACCATTTGTTGGAAAGACTGTCCTTTCTTCACTGAATTTATTCTTTTGTAAGAGATCAGTTGATTCTTTTCATCTGGGTCTAATTCTGAGCTCTATATACCTATTCTGTTGATCTATGTGCCTATTATTTTGCTAATACTATGCAAAAAATAAAATACTTAGAAATAAATATAACAAAAAATAAAATACTTAGAAATAAATATAACAAAATATGTTCACAACCAGAACATTGAAAACTACCAAAAATTTTGGAGATCTTAATACATGGAGAGATATACCATCTTCATGGAGCAGAGAACACAGTGTTATTATGTCAATTTTTCCTGAATTTATTTATAGATTTGGTGTAGTCCTATTCAAAATCCCAATACACTTTTCTGTAGAAAGTGCCATGCTTATTCCAAAATTTACATGGATATATCAAGGTCCTAGAATATCCAAAACAATCTTGAAAAAGAATGAAATTGGAGTACTCACACTTCATGGTTTCAAAACATAATACGAAGATACAGTAATCAGACAGTGTTGTATGGGCATAAAGATAGAATTTAGAGTCCAGAACTAAACCCTTGCATTTATAATTAACTGATTTTCAATAAGGATATAAAGAGCATTCAATAAGGAATGAATACTCTTCTCAACAAATGGTTTGGGGCAACTAGATATACACAAACAAAACAATAAAGTCAGAACCTTACCTCACACAAATCCAAAAAACACACCTCAAAATAGATTATAGTCCTAAAATGTGAGAGCTAGAACAATAAAACTCTTAGAGGAAGACATAGGAATAAATCTTCATGACCTTAGGTAAGACAATAGTTTCTTATATATGACAACAACAAAAAATAGGTAAATTGGATTTTGGAAAAGTTAAAAATGTTGTGCTTTAAATGACATCA
This sequence comes from Murina feae, assembly GCA_004026665.1. Classification (NCBI taxonomy): domain Eukaryota; kingdom Metazoa; phylum Chordata; class Mammalia; order Chiroptera; family Vespertilionidae; genus Murina; species Murina feae. The sequence goes on along the minus strand of PVJC01006100.1, from coordinate 49,968 downwards.
AGTGATTGAAAAGGCAACCTAGGCAAAAAATTTAAAAACAATACTAATGCCAAATGCTAGCAAAGATGAGGACTACAGGAACTTTTATTCACTGTTGGTGGAAATTACAATGGTACAGCCACTTTGAAAGACAGTTTGAGAGTTGCTTAAAAAACTAAACATACTCTTACCATATAATCCAGTAATCATGCTCTTTTGGCTACCCAAAGTAGCTAAAACTTATGTCCACACAAAAACCTACATGTTTATAGAGCCTTAAATATAATCACCAGAGCTTGGAAGTAACCAAGATGGTCTGCAGTCAATGAAAGAATAAGTAACTGTGGTACATCTAGACAACAGAATATATTTCAGCACTAAAAGGAAAGGAGCTATCAAGCCATGAAAAACAACAACAACAAAAAAAAACAAAACAGATGAAACTTAAATGCATATTATTAAATGAATGAAGCCAATACAAAAAGTCTACATATTGTAGGATTCCAACTATAGGACATTCTGGAAAATGCAAACTATATAGAGAGTAAAAAGATCAATGATTACCAGTGAAACTATTCTGTATGATGGATTCATGCCATACATTTGTCAAAACCTATAAAATGTACATAACCAAGAGTGAAACCTAATATGAACTACTAGAGGCCTGGTACATGAATTTGTGCACCGGGGCAGGAGGAGGGACCATGGCAGGTTGGCCCGCCAGGGGAGGGACCATGGTGAGAGGTTGGCCAGCAATGGGGGAGGGAAAGACTGCGGGAGGTTGGTTGCCAGCCCCGAGGAGGGAGCCGGCCCTTGGCCCCCTGAGAAAGGAGCTGCTTCTGCCGCCACATACCCCCGGTTCCCCATCCCAGCACAGGGCCTAAAGGCCCCAGCAGGGTCTAGAGAGGAGGCAATGGTCGCCGGGCCAGGTGCAAAAGGAATAGACACCAGGAACAGATGCCAGACGCCCCGCCACTAAGTGGTCCCCTGACTCCCCGCATCCTCCTTCCCTAGGGAAGAGAGGACAGAAGCAAGACAAAGCCTTTTGTCCAGGGCTGACTTTCAATAGATCACAGCAAGGGAGCTGCTCTTCTATGTATAAAACCCCAGCCCAGAAGCAGGTTTCTACGAATAGTTTAGCACCAGGGGCCGATGGGGGCTAGCTGGCCCCTCCATGGGAGGTTGATTGTGGGAGCGCACAGACCACCAGGGGGCAGCTCCTGCATTGAGCATCTGCCCCCTTGTGGCCAGTGAGTGTCATAGTGACTGGTCAACTGGTTGTTCCAGTCTTTTCAGTTGTTTAGTCATAACAGTCGCTTAGGCTTTTGTATATATATATATATATATATATATATATATATATATATATATATAGATAGATAGATTGACTTTGTGTAACAATGATGTGTCAATGTCGGATTATCAGTTGTAACAAATGTACTACTCTGGTACTCAGGGGGATGCTGATAGTGGAGGAGGCTGTGCATGTATAGGGCAGAGAGTCCATGAGAATTCTCTGTACTTCCTGCTCAATTTCACTATGAACTTAAAACGTCTAAAAAAATAGTATATTTTTAAGTCAACTTATAGAATGAGAGAGGATATTTACAAACCATATACTTGATAGGATGCTTGTTTCCAGATAATATAAAGAACTCTTACAACTCAATAATAAAAAAATAATTGAATTAAGAAATGGGCAAAAGGTTTGAATGGACATTTTTCCAAAGAAGAGCTGCAAAAGCCAGTAAGTATGTGAAAAGATGCTCATCATCACCCTAGCTAATAAAAGAGTAATATGCAAATTAGGCATCACTCCATCACAAAGATGGCTGCCCCATGTCCACAAGATGGCACCGCCCATAGCCACATTCTAGCTAATAAAAGAGTAATACGCAAATTAGGTGTCACTCCATCACAAAAATTGTCATCCCCATGGACATAAGATGGCAGCACCCAGTCCAGCCCAGCCCCACCACTGAATTGGTCAGGCCTGTTAGTCAGGCAGGTGGCGGGGGAGGCAGGGGGCCCAAGGGGCAGAACAGGTGATCAGAGGGGGCTGGGGGTCCTCTTCTGAGCCAGAGGCCTTCGCCAGATACCTCAGGCATGGGCAAGAACAGAGCTGGTGACAAGAGGGGGCTGGGGGTCCCCTGCCTAGGCCAGAGGCCTTTGCCAGAGGCCTCAGGCATGGGCAAGGGTGGAGCCGGTGATCACAGGGGTATGAGGGTGCCCTATTCAGGCATAAGGCCTGGGCCAGAGACCTCAAGCCTGGGCAGGGGCAAGGCCAGAGATCGCAGGGGCCTGGGCTCCGCAGAGCCAGCAATCAGAGGGGCAGGGGAGAAGCCTCTGATTGCAGAGGTCTGGGCACTGGTGGAGCTGGCAAAGCAGGGGTTTAAGGGTCCCCTCCCCAGGCCTGCAGCCATGGCCAGAAGCTGCCAGTGGGGCAAGGGCAGAGCCGGAGATGGCAGGGGGCAGGATCAGAGCCAGTGATCTCAGAGGCCTGGGCTCTGTGAAGCCGGCAATCGGAGGGGCTTGGGGATCTTCTGCCCAGGCCTGCAGCCTCATGCAGAGACTGCAGGCCTGGGAAAGGGAAGAGCCAGTGATTGCAGGAATCTGAGGGTCCCCTGCCCAGGCCTGCATCCTCAGCCAGAGGTTACAGGCTTGGGCAGGAGTGGAACTGGGATTAGAGGGGCAGGGGTGGAGCCGGTGATTGCAGTGAACTACAGAGGAAACACCTTTTCTTACACTCATTGGCTAAGTTCCCTGTATGCCACTGGTAATATTCTTAGTAACTTGGGTAATAAGAATCCCTAAAGGCGATCTAGGGTTTTTCCACCACACTCCTAGAGAAAAAAAAATGAAGGTCCACTGCTGGAGGGCTAAGAAATGTCATATCCTGCCCTAGCCAGTTTGGCTCATTGCATAATGCCTCAGCCTGCTGACTGCAGGGTCTGGGTTCAATTCTGACCAAGGGCATGTACCTAGGTTGCAGGCTCCTCCCTGACTGGGGCCCAGTCAGGGCTCATGCAGGAGGCAACCAATCAAAGTGCTCCTCTCACTTTGATGTTTCTCTCTGTTTTTCCCTTCTTTTCCACATTCTCTAAAAATCAATGGAGCCCTGACTGGTTTGTCTCAGTGGATAGAGCAACAGCCTGCGGACTGAAGGTCCCAGGTTCGATTTCAGCCAACGGCACGTACCTTGATTGTGGGTACATCCCCAGTGGGGGGTGTGCAGGAGGCAGCTGATCGATGTTTCTCTCTCATCGATGTTTCTAACTCTCTCTCTCCATTCCTCTCTGTACAAAATCAATAAAATATTTTTTAAAAAGAGCATATAAGGTTTTTTTTTTTAAAAATCAATGGAAACATATTCTCAGGTAAGGATAAAAAAGGAAAGAAAGAAAGAAAGAAAGAAAGAAAGAAAGAAAGAAAGAAAGAAAGAAAGAAAGAAAGAAAGAAAGAAAGAAAGAAAGAAAGAAAGAAAGAAAGAAAGAAATGTCATATCCTATGAAAGTCACATCTTGAAAATGCCTAAAGAAAGTTGTCATTTCTTCATGGTGAAGGGACTAGAGTCCGTGTTGATGAAAACACCTTGGTGGCTGCGGTGACTGGCAGTGGCTAAAGCAGCGGGGTGATGGGGCTGGTGGTTTCCCCTGATTAGCCTGGTCGCTTCCCACAAAGGGAGGCCAGACTGCAGCTTAGGCCCGCTCCCCAAGGGGAGCAGGGAATGGGCCTAAGCCATCAGTAAGACACCCCCTGAGGGCTCCCAATATGTGAGAGGGGACAGGCTGAGCTGAGGAACCCCCCTCCCCCCGCATGAATTTCGTGCACCGGGTGCCTAGTTAATCTATAATAATAAAAGCATAATATGCTAATTAGACTGAACAGCCAAACAACCTTCTAGAAATCATTCTGGATGTCCTTCCAGATGAAGCCATGGTGGTGGGGGAAAAGGTAGAGGTGTTTAGGGGTGATCAGGCTGGCAGGCAAAATGGTTAGGGGCAATCAGGCAGGCAGGCAGGCAAACAGGAGCCAGTGATCCCAGATTGCGAGAGGGGTGTATGACTGCCAGTTTAGGCCTGATCCTGTGAGGATCCGTATAGGATCGGGCCTAAACTGGCAGTTTGATATTCCCTGAGGGGTCCTGGATTGCAAGAGGGTGCAGGCCAGGCTGAGCCTTCCCTCCCCCCCTCTGCATGAATTTTGTGCACTGGGCCTCTAGTCATTATATAAATGCAAATCAAAACTGCAATATGACACCACTTCACATCCACTAGAATGGCTATACTTAAAAAGACAGGTAATAACAAGTGCTTATGAGAATGTAGAGAATGAACCTTCGTACATTGCTCTGGGAATGTAAAAAGGTGCAGCTGTTTTGGAAAATAGTTTGGCATCTCCTCAAATGTTAAACATAGAATTATCATATGACCTAGAAATTCCATGTACCCAATATAACTGAAAACAGGTGTTCAAACAAAAACTTGTCCACACAAGTTCAGAAGCACTATTCACAGTAATAAAACAACCCAAGTGTCCATCAACGGATGAATAGAAAAACAAAATGTGCCACACCCCATACAATAAAAAGTTATTCAGCAATAAAAAGAAATAAAATATTAATACCTGCTATATGGATGAACCTTGAAAATATTATACTAAAAGAAAGAAGCCAAAAACAAAGACCACATAGTGTATGATTCTATTCATAATTCATGTGAAATATCCAGAATAGGCAAATCCATAAAAGTGAAAGATTAGGACTACATGGGGCTGGCTGGAGAGAGAATGAGGAATGACTGCTAATGTATATGGGGTTTCTTTAACCCCTAGGTTAAAATGTTCTGACATTAGATAGTGTTGAAGGTTGCACAACTCTGCATATACTAAATATCACTGAAATGTATGCTTTCAAAGGGCAAATCTTATGGTATATGAATTATGTCTCAATAAAGATTTTGTAAAAGTAACTCTGACTGGGTTGGCAAAAACTCAATAGCTAGTGAGTGGTAGTTGTTATTAAGCTATCCCACAGATTCCAGAGGATTATAAGCATGCTTACCGTTGCTAAGAATATGTACAGTGGAGTTAAATAAATCAGGTAAATGCTGGATTTGGGTTTTTAAACTTGACAGTCTATATAGCTGAGGTCCCTAGCTATTCCACAAAGATTACTGTTTGATTTATTGTTTGGCAAAGCTTACTGTATTTTGCTTAGCAATGTGTTTTTTTCGACAGAATCTATAGAGCTAAGGATGTGCAGAAGAATTAAATTCAGGCTTATTCCCTCAAATCCTATGGAAAATTTAAATAGCCAGTTTTCACAATAGCTCATGAAAAAAACTCTTTAATTTTCACTGAGCATAAAGCCATAAAACATAGCCAAATTAAGTGAAAGTTTTCTCCTCCTTGGATCTTCTATTCAAGAACATAATTGAATGAGTGATCAGCCATGTCTATGAGCTGGTCACCTTATCCACAGCCTTTAGAAAGCCTCAGGTGGAATGCTCATCCACAGTTTGCATCTACTCACCCCATTGTCTCACTTCCTGTTGCTAGGATACCACTTTTTGCTCTCAATCTAGGGTAACATGAAAAATTGATTTCCAGTCAAGTTTGTACTCTACACAGCCTTAGGAAAAGAAGAAGAAAACAAGGTCCATGCTCCCAGAAAACATCTTCCACAATGACTTTAAATCTCTGGCATCAATTCTAAACACTCATTTATTTAAAATTTGAAAAAAACCCTTATTTTGTCATTAAATTTCAAGTTTTAGCTTTGTGTATCAGTTTGTCCCTAAGTGGAAGAGGAGGTCAAGAAACTTTTTGCCTCCCAACATGGCTGACTCATCTTGTCTCAGAGACAATACCTCCAGGGGCACAGGAAAAGTCCCCCTTCAGAAAGGTTCATTTCCTCCTTATTCCTTAGGGCTCCCAGATTCAAAACTAGAAACTGAAACAATCAATTTTCCTGCCTTTCAAAAGTGACAGAAATTAGAAGGTTTAAAAATTGGTATTATTTTTATTCCAAATAATTCAATTGAGTAATGTATATGAAACACCCTCTATATGTCTATTCATACACACATATGAACTGATGAGCAGTCACTTCTTCAAACCCACTTCCTTTCTTTTCAGGTTTACTTCATAATTTCCCAGGCCTGTGACTCACCAGGACGGGATCCTCACCTTGGAGGATCCAAGACCCCTGCCCTGACCACTGAGCCACAGTCTGCACAGCCTTGCCCAATTTCATATTCACATGGTTGAGTCTGTCTCTCCATTTGTCCTCTAGGTCCCTTCTGGGATGGATTATGTTCCTGACATCCAGGCTGTTCAGTTCAGGTGCTAAAAAACTCCCACCACTTAACCTCTCTTCCTCTGAGGCTAGGCCTTGCACAAACCAGCCAGAAGACAAGAAACCCCAATGCCCCACCCCTACCTGACTCTGGGGTTGACCCCTTTTAGAATCTCCTGCCTTCCCACCCTTGACACTGTCACTGCCTGAATGGGTCTTGAGTTTTCGAAGCCCCAGGAGAAGCACAGTTAATTGAACTTTTAGGCATTAACCCTACACCATGGTACCCTCCATTTGGGATAGTCCTTTTATGACTCATCCACTACCATCTGGTCCATGCTCACCCCAACTTCCTTTCTCACTACTGTGAATATTTTGGCTATTTTTACAGTTAAAAAACTACCTCAAAATTAAGTGGCTTAAAAGAGCAACCAGCCCTAGTTGGTGTGGCTCAGTAGAGAGAGCATCAGTCTGAGGACTGAAGGGTTCTATTCCGGTCAAGGGTCCATGCCCGGGTTATGAATTCGATCCCCAGTGGGGGGCGTGCAGGAGGTAGCCAATCAATGATCCTCTCTCATCATTGATGTTTCTATCTCTCTTCCCTCTCCCTTCCTCTCTGAAATCAATAATATATATATTTTATTTATTTTTTTTAAAGAGCAACCATTTTTATATGCCTCATGCTTTTGTAGATCAGAAATTTGGGAAGGGCTTGGTGGACAAGTCTTCTACTCCACATGGTGCCAACTGGGGCCACTCAGTGCTATTCTATCTGTAGCTGGGCTAGGTTAGGGGGTCCAAGACAAGTCGGAGGCTGGCACTGTGGGTCTCCTCTCCACTTTCATGTAGTATCAGGGCCTCTTCAGGTGGTTGCTCCAGCAGATTAGTATATTTCTTACATGATAGACAAGGCCCCCAAGAAACCACAGTAGAAGCAGCCCTGGAATGGGCACATATCACTCTTGCCATATCCAACTGCTCAAGAGGCCAACCTAAGTTCAGAAAGAAAGCAAACAGTCCCCACCACCCCCACCAGGAAGAGTGTCAAAAAACTTATGGCCAAATAAGTGAGAATCATCAGTTGGAAGAGGACACCGAAAACCGTAGCAGCTAAAGCAACATTGGTGCATAGCTCTGACCTCCATGAGCTCTGCTCTTCCGCTCCCTTCCTCTTCCCCACATCTCTGTGCACAGTAACACCTCAGGCTACGGACTCCAGGCGTGAAGTCTGAGCCCCTCATACCAGGAGGGTTATCGATCACAAACATGTGACTGGGTTTTGCAACAGAACTGGTGCTAACAACCCTTTGGCAGTGATTCCTTCTCGCCTCGTCTGTTTTTCAGAGGAGCATCTGTCAGGAGAGTGGGGTGTCCTTCTGTGCTTATGGTTTGCTTCCCTCCAAGGTCGGCCCAGGCCACTGCACGTCAGGTGTGGGATGACCAAGCTCCTCCGGAAACGACTCCAGGAGGCTGCATTCAGGCCTGAGCCCAGGGTTGCAAAAGAGTGAGATGTCCTAGAAAAGGCCCTCAGACAGTGTCCAGAAGACCCTCCTACTGAACTGCACTTTCCAGAAGAAGCACCCACATGATTTTTCACTCCAGAAGGCACATGAGCTACGTGGGTAAAATTGCCCAACTGAAGCATAGGAGAGAGCAAATAAATGAAGGGGGAGGAGGTTCTAATGGGCTCTGAATATATTACAGAACCATGCGTGTTATTTCTACATCCATTTTTAAAGTGGAAAATGGTGGGAATCATTTGCCGCATGAGCACACACAAGCCCTGTCACAGCTGTCACCTCCTGGGAATCACATCTGGTGCTCTGTGTGGTGCAGCCACTGTGCAGGTGGTGAAGTTCAGACACTTAAATCAACTGCTCGAGGTCTTCGGTAATCAAATTATACATAGTGACTTTAAAGGAGAAAAAGAGGATTTTCTCATTTTTAACTAAAAAACAACAACAAATTAAACCTGGGTTTCAGTGTTCTATAAATAGAAACTTTCTATCATCCCGTGTTTTGTCCATAAGGATTTCTTCCACCCAAATTGCAAAATCACCTTCTCTTTCTGTACCACATCACCCTGTTATACTGGAAGGTTGTCCGCTAGCCTTAGGTTTGTGTCACACTTACAGAATACGACAGTAGCCACAGGGAAATCTGTCCCTACCAAATGAGAGTTACTGTCTGGACCAATCGGATTATTTTTCTTAGGAGTTTGAACTTAAGGCAAAGGAAGTGGTGCAGAAGCAGGAAGACATGCAGAAAGGTGGTGGCAAAGTCCATGAAATAGCACAGGTCATGCTGATAGAAGGCATGAGGAAGTATGAGCCATAGAGGAAGATATTAGAGGGCAGAAGCCATTGAAGAAGGAAGAGGAGGAGAAGGAAAAGAAGAAAGAACGAAAAAGCTTTGCATAAGTGGAAACTAAACGATAAATATTAGAGATGAAGGTGGTGGTGAGATTGATTGGAGGATAAATGACGGAGTCAAAAAGCTGAGTCCCTATAATTGCAGAACATTTCATCAGAGATTGACAACTGCAGCTGCTAAGTGGACATGCAGGTGACCCAGCCTCTAGAACTGCATGGGACCCCAGATAACTTCCAAGTTCAAATCCTGCTTTCCCTCTGAGCCCTGATTGGGCAGCTATTCCAGGGTTCCCATGGGACGTGGCCGTGGGACTGACGGTCCAATCTTACTTATCGTAAGTTTCTCATAATAAAGCTATCGTTTGAAGTGAATTGAGTGCCGATTTCTTCCTACAAAAACACTAACACAATGGTTGTAATGAAAAACCACAAGTATATTCTTTATAGACCAAATACAAGAAGAGAAAAACACAAACACTCTTAAAAGTTTGGTTTATAGGGCCCCATGGCATTGTAACAACTCAGATTTAAGACAAATACATTGAAGAAATAAATTTTAGACCTTCTCCTTGACTATCCTAGTGATACCACTGATAATATCACATCATTAGATTTAGCCTCTATTCAACCCAGAGCCCAAAGGAGAATTCTGTATCTAGGAAGTGTTCAATAACTGTTAACCATTGCAGTTGATGGGAAATATTGAAGATACAACCTACCAGAAGTTATGAATCAGAAAGGCAGTACCACCTTCTCCAAAGGGGCATCTGAAAACACAGTAGGGCATTTTTATTTGTCAATGACTGAGGGCTCCTGGCACTATTTAGTGGGGAGAGTCAGGAATTCTAAAATTCCTGCCATGTTCATGAGAGTCCCATACAATAAAGACTTTTTCTGATAAAAAAATGCAAATGCTGTCACCTTTAAGAATGACTAGACCTTCACACACGCGCGCGCGCGCGCGTGTGTGTGTGTGTGTGTGTGTGTGTGTGTGTGTGTGTGGTGACTGGACTAAAAACCCTGACTTGTCACCTGGTCCACAGTCAGATAACACAATAGCCCAATCCACGGTCAGACAACAGAACAGCACATTTTAAATCAGAATTATCTCAGGAAAATCATAGCAGGCTATTTTAGCTGTAGGCCTGTCCCAGTGCTTATGGTCTGGATTCTGTCTTAAAAGGCAACACGCTCCTTCTCAGGAGCACCCTTACCACAGGTAATAGATAAGATAGATTTGTCAAGGTAAGAAGATAGGACATACTTTGTTTAATGGCTTGTTAGCTTAATTTATTACTCATAAATGTTGAGATTTGGGGCATGTGGGCCTCCATTCGCACTGTTGCCCAGGTCCTGCAGTCTGGATGTAACTTAAAGAAATAGGACAGGGCACATAACTCAGAGAGATAACTCCTGCCCTTAATTTGTATGATCTACCTACAATTTTAATTCTGTTCCCTTGGGGAACACTGTAGAATGAATCTCTTTTCCAGACCACAAACGGCCTCACATTCATACTGGGGACCTGTCATTTCTAGAAGGCTTGCAGGGGTTTCCAGGGGTTTCTTGGGAGTCAGCTGTGCCTCTGTGCTGTAAGTCTCTCTCTCCCACCTCAACCTGAGAAAACCAGAGTCTTTTGCTCACAAGCAAACTGCACGTTCCCCTATTTTTGATGAAACAGCTGCATGCCCAGCTCCCGTACGTTACAGTACATGAGTAGAAAGTCTAATCCCTGACTTGCCTTTAAATGGTATTAAGAAAAAAATTCTCAAGTGAATAACCCGAAGCTTGCTAACATTTAGGTTAGAGGATGGGACGGGAAACATTTTTTTCCTTTCCCTTAAGAGCCAGCTTGGTGACCAGAAATGCCCATTTCAATTCAGTTTCAGTTTCAGTCTCAGAGAGATTATTTTTATTTATATTTGGGTAAAGCTTTAGTTTCCATTTGCTTCCTCTGATTACCTTGAAGATAAAGACAGAAATAAAATGTTTAAATTTTTTTTTGCTCTGAGCCTTTTTAAAAATTTTCTTCATTGTTAAAAGTATTACAGACGTCCCCCTTCTTTTGCCCTGCTGACCCCCTCCACCACACACTCATTCCTCCCCCCGCCCCAGACCTTCACCACACTATTGTCTGTGTCCATGGGTTGTGCATATATGCATATAAGTTCTTTGGTTGATCTCTTCCCATGCACCCACACACCCCCACCTTCCCTCTAAGATTCATCAGTATGTCCCATGCTTCTAAGTCTGCTCTGAGCCTTAATGTACAGAATATTTTTCCTATTTCAAAAAGCACCAAAAATAACCTCTTCATCAAAAATCTAACTGTAGCTTCCACACAGATAATCATCTTTTTCTTTCCACCACTTTTTAAAAACCATTTGTTATGACAAGCACCCACTGATTTCAAACAGACTTTGCAATGCAGAAGTGACTATTTCCTAAGGAACAAGAAGACAGCAAAAGGTGCTCTGTCTACCGTCTGGGGCTCAAAGGCAAAGGAATAGATTAGGAGCCAGGAGACAGCCAGACAACAGTGAGTTTCAGGACCCTCAGAACAGGAGGGAGCCAGGCTTCTCTAAGGTCACTTCCAAGCCCAAAGGTCAATAACCCCACAGGTTAATCTCTTCATCCTGGAGGAATCTATGGAAAGTTCCAGAAAGGCTAGGTTTAGTGCTTAGGTCAAGGAAGTGGCTATTTTTCATCCCTGCTGCTCTCTGAGAGAGAAGTAAAGGAAGAATGAGCTGCACAGAAAACCAGGGCATTTTACCAGAAAGTCTCTTTGAAGTAGAGATTTCTTAATCATATTAAATACTCATATATTACCCCATATATGCCAGAAACTGTTCCAAGAGTTTTACATGTATTAACTCATTGAATCCTCAACCACAACCTTGTGAGGTGGGCAAGACTAATACATCACTAGCTTACAGGAAAGGAGATGGATGCAATAGATGCTAAGTGACTTGTCTAAGGTCATTCAGTAGTCAATGGTGGCATTGGAATTTGAATCAAAGAGATGTGATTCCAGATTTTAAGTATTTGCTGACCACAGTAACCACCTTCTACCAAAAATAAACAGACTAGTGTAGTGAGAAACATCTGATATTGGAATCTAATTTGTTGAAATCCTGACCCCCTCATTATATTCTCTGGTGACTTACTTAACCTCTCACAGCCTTGGTTTTGTGTTAGTAATACATACCTTGAAAGGCTAATAGTAAGTTTTTAACTAGATAATGCATGAACAAGTATTTTGTAAACCTTAGAGCATTAAACAAACAATAACAATAAATCTATCTTTAGTAGATAATAGCTAAAAATGGCAACTTCATTAACTAATCTCAAAGTCATAAACTAAAAAATATATTTCTAACTTTAAAAATACAGACTTCAAATTATATTTTGGGGGTTGCATTGCAGATGGTGAGGGCCAAGGGCCAAGGGCAGAGAGAAATGATGGCATTTTAGGGGTAGTGAATCGTCCCAGGGACCTAAAATAACATTGTGTTACCTGAACCAAAATAAGACAAAATGACATCTGAGTCACTTCTTCCAAATCCTCTCAGTGGCATTCAGTACTGGAAGGATTTGGGCAGGACCACTGCAATATAATGGGACACATTCAACAGTCTGAAGCAGGAGCCAGAGTGTCTAAGTGACAAAACACAGACACATCCAACACTTGCTTGGTCCAACTTCCTCGGTGGTCAGCTCCTCAGTAGTATAGTCAGGAACTTGTGATGGTTCCCTGAATAGAAGGATGTGTTAGGAGGAAGGGACATAAAGAAAACTTCATCCTGTGTGTTTAATCCAGGTTGGGCATTGGCAGCACTATATAAAGTGCAACTTTTAGCCTTGGAGTCAGACCACCTGCATCCAAGTCCTGGTCTGTTGCTTAACATCTGTGTGGCTGTGGGCAAGTCATTGAACTTTCCCAATATTTAGTTTGCAGATAACACACTAGAAATTCTAATAATCCACCTTTTGAGAAACTCCAAGAAAATGTGTGTTCAGAGGAGCCTTGTGGTACTCTAAAATATTGGAGAAACATCAACAGTGCTCCTTATTATTATCTATTAAAATAATGCCAGGGAAATGTGGATTTCTGAAAGGGAATAGTGCAAGAACTTCAGAATAATGAATGGTAAAATGATCAGATCTCCTTGCCACGTATTCCAAAGTACCCATATAAGTCAGGATGTCTTAGTTAGGCAATATCTCCTACAGGGAAGAAGTTGGGGCAGCTGTCCTCAGAGTTTTCACTTGAGTGAGAAACAAAGGAGAGAATAAATCAACAGAAAGCTTTCAGTATCTTCCTCCCAAGCAAAATGCACAGGGGAAGTTCACGATAGATCTCAAATGGCACTTATTCCCATTTCGATACCTGTCTGGCTCTACAGGTGTTGCTGTGATTAATGAGTCTTTTGACCAACACCCTCTTAGGAACAACTCTGGGAAAGGCTCCACGTAGGAAACATATAACACGAGCCTTATGTCTTAATACTAGTACAGTTGAAACACAAACAGTTTGAAGCTGGAAAAAAAAAAAATCTTTGTTAACTTACCAAGAATCACTAGGACTTAAATATCATTTAAGTAATAAGCTCTCACAGTCTGTGAGATTAGCCTATGCTTGTTTTTTTCCTGGGAACAGAGATAGATTGTGATTTAAATTCCTCAGGAATAAAAACCTTTGGTTGCTCAGCAAGTCCTCCCTCTGAGGAAACTGAAGTCAATGGCCAGTTGCCAAGTTGGCACTAAGATTAGATTTGGAGCACCTCTGCGATGCATAAATACTGAACAAAATATGCAGAAGCCATATTCCATGATCGCTGACTCCAGACAACATCACATAAACACCTGTGTCCGCTCGTAGACAAAGGAGATGGGGTGAGGAGGAGAAGCAATCTAACTGGGATGCTGAGCTCTTTCCTGGTTATATAGGCAGAGGTGACCAGCAGCTTACTCATCCCCAAGCTCATGTCTCTATGTCAAAATGGAGACCCTAGTTTATGATACCACCATAATTCCACAGAGAACTTCTCCAAAGAATATTAAGTAAGAGACACATATAAAGTGATCCGATTTTTATTGCAGTCAAGATTAAGATAGAAGCACACTCATTCTACTTGATAAGGAACATTCCCTGTGGCTCCTCCAGGGTGACCTTGGACTCTAACTATGTTCTTTCAAGATCAACCACTGACTCCACAGTTGGCATTCCTGTCACTTCAGGCACAGTGTCTTCACTGTTTCTCATCGCTGTGCCCCATTGTAAAGGACTCATCCAAGCCATGGAAACTTTCTCTTGTATCCTTATAACTTCCCCATTCAGATAAGTCTGCAACCAAAGGCATCCGCCTCTTATTTCCTAACAGTATTTCTCCATCTTCCAACTATTATTTCCTTTCTAATCACACACACACACACACATGTAAATACATAAGACATGAAAATATACTCCAGGGGAGAATCACATTGTATTGTCTTAGTGAGGTAGTGATGGGGTTTGTTATTGTGACTACATTCCCAAGTTATAAATCCTAGGAAGAGAATAAAGTTAAATCAGAGCATCTCTGTGGGAGGTCAAGTTACAAAAAAATAAAACCTGTTTTTAATATACTGGGGAAAAATAGAAGCAATATGCATAGATCACTAGCCCTCTTTTAAATGTGGCATCTTTGCCCTGACTGGTTTGGCTCAGTGGATAGAGCGTTGGCCTGTGGACTGAAAGGCCCCAGGTTCGATTCCAGTCAAGGGTATGTACCTTGGTTGTGGGCACACCCCCAGCAGGAGGCAGCTGGTCGATGTTTCTGAATCTCTATCCCCTTCCCTTCCTCTCTGTAAAAAATCAATAAAATATATATATATATATATATATATATATATATATATATATATATATATTTTAAAAAATGTAGCGTCTTCAGGAATCCTAGGACCATACTGCCTGGCTCTGTCATGTGTCAGTGTGTGATGCTGGGTAATTTATTTAACCTCTTTGCCTCAATTTCCATCTATAAATAATGGTAAGTACTGGTGCTGATCCATAGAGTTATTTTAAAGGTTAAATAAAATAACAGGTAAAGCACCTAGTGCCTGGGACATAATAAGTACTGTACATAGTAGCTGTTATTAAGGTGAACTTGGCTTCCGATGTTAATTTGCTTCAACAGGGATAATTAAAAGCTACTTGAAGAAAGAATAAAAGAGCTGAATGTATGTGAAATACACTAAGGGTAAGCTTAGCATAGTGCCTAGCATGCAGTAAAAGAAGAAATAAGTTATAACTATCAGGGCACAGCCACAAGCTCAGTTGGCTGGACAACTACCAAAAAGCTCCCATCTCTTATGGGCACAGATGCTGGACCAAAAGGAGATCCCATTTCAAGGGAGCAATAAGAGGCCACATTATGTCATTGACCACATAATGTCACCTTGACTATTGGCAGGACAACAGTGTCCTAGCTTGTAAAGGTCAGCATATTGTCTGAACACAGAACACTCAAAAGACAGTAGCATAATGCTTCTCTCTTGAGCATACACATGCAATCCTCCCCTATACACTCCTTACAATGGAATCAAGTTCTTTCACTGTAAAGAATTTAACGAAAATGCCTGGGGCATTATCAAACTGTGAGTCATGGAATACCTAAGGTACTTAGAGATGACCTTGTCCAACCCCACTTGTTGAATAAGGGTGGGGATGATATTGCTGACAAAGGATTGCCCCAGATAACACCTTGACCTAGTGGCAGAGGTGGACTTGGATTTAGGTTCACTCCTCCTGTGCTATGTCACCTCCCATTTCTACACTCTTCCCCACCTACCCTAGAATCTTAATCCCAATAACAAATCCAGTTGCATCTCTGGAAGGTACTCTGCCCTGAGATGCCACACCCTGGGACTTCTGCATGATTGTTGGTTGCTGCCACCTAGGGAATTAAAAAAGTGAGTTCTTAGGCTGTTGCCTTGGGACAGCAGCCATGAAGCTCCATTCTATTCAATGTCTAGCTCCTTAATAAATCATCCTTAATGCTCAGCTCACCAATTACCTGAATTATTCATATCCTAGATATTAGGTAAATCTAATCTAACTCACTCTTTTGCTTATTCATTAAAATACATTAGGGAAATATTCAAACTCTGGGATTTAAAAATATTATTCCATAGAGTAGTATTGACTAGTTGCTGATATCTCATTCTTTTCAAGGCGCTGATTCCTAGGAACTCATCTACTTCATTCCCGATGTTGCAGGTACTAGAAAAGCAGACCAGTTGACTCAGGTTCAATGTGTCAAGACCTATCAACTCAAGTCCATGTTAATCATACTTGATCGCTCCCTGTTTCATTTTTTTTTTA
Organism: Murina feae; assembly: GCA_004026665.1. Lineage (NCBI taxonomy): Eukaryota > Metazoa > Chordata > Mammalia > Chiroptera > Vespertilionidae > Murina > Murina feae. The sequence goes on along the minus strand of PVJC01006100.1, from coordinate 33,950 downwards.
AAGCTTGATGCTGGTAGGTGAAAACAAAATAGCCATTCATTTCTTTAACTTTGACTTCTTGAATGCCTTCACTGAGTCATGAACTAGATCCCTAGATCCTAGTAGCTTCACTAACTGGTTACAGAAATGGTAAAAGAGGCTTCTGATAAACAGCAACAGTCCAGGTTGACTTCCTATGTAATTAAAACCAGACTCCGGGAACTTCCAATTCAAAACAGAATAAATGAAAATAATCATAGTTGATTTTTTTCTAAGCAGAGCAGTTAGCCATTGTCCTATTTTAGCATGGAAACATTTTCTCAGCTGCATCATTATACCATGCCACATAAAGATATGACTGACCCCTTTTTGCTAACTATTAATTAAATTTGTAAAGATTCTTGTTCTGAATAGTCTTAGAGCCCTGAGTATTTCTCCAGAGACTTACTACTCTAAAGATGCACAGGATAGCTTAGTAGTTTAAATACTTGGCCTTAGAGACAGATTTATGTTTCAAATCCCAGCTCTACCACTTGCTAGTTGTGTGACATTATGAAAATTTCTTAACATTCCTAAGCATCAGGTGCCTATTTTGAAATGGTGATAATAATACTAATTTCAGTGTAGAGTTGTTATGAGAATTGAAGATAATAAAGGCTTAGCATATAGCACATTGTTTTGCCTGCAGTAAGTGATTTCAATAAACATTAGCTGTTATCATCATTATCACCACCACCACTATCATCCACATAGTTATTATCTAATCTAATAAAAGAGTAATATGCAAATTAACCATCTCTCGGGGAAGTCTAAGCCATGCCCACCAGCCAATCAGAGTGGCTGTATGCAAATTAACCCAGCCAAGATGGCAGCCGGCAGCCACAGAGCTAGAGTAAACAGCAGGCTTCCATTGCAACTGCCTGCCTAGGCTGGCTGAGCTTCTGCTCACGGTAACAATGTTTCAATTATAGAAGCCACGGAGCTGAAACAAACAGGAGGCTTCCTTACCTGCCTAGGCCTCGGCTCAAAGCAGTCGTGTTTCAATTATAGAAGATAAATAAACCCCTGAAACCTGATTCCAGCCAGCCTCGTTGGGACCTTGGGTCAATGGGAGCTGTGGGCAGCCTGAAAGCCTGAAAAAAGCCCTCAGACCCTCCCCCAGGCTGACCAGGTACCCCAGTAGGGACTCAAACCTGAAGGGACTGTGGGCAGCCTGAAAATGGCCCTCAGCCCCTCACCCATCACCCAGGCTTGCCACACCCCAATGGGGTGAGGGTCCACACTGGGGGGCTTGGCCAGCCTGCAAACAGCCATCAGCCCCTCACCCAGGCTGGCCAGGCACGCCAGCAGGTGGACATCCCCTGAGGGGTCCCAGACTGCGAGAAGGCACAGGCTGGGCTGAGGGACCCACTGAGTGCACAAATTTTTGTGCACTCGGCCCGTAGTCAATATAATAAGCTAAAGAATAGGGAGGAAGCTTTCAGGTGGTTCTGATAAAGTGGACAGTGGCATTGTAGTCAGAACTGAAAAGTATGCTAGATTTAACTTGGAATGTGAAAATTCAAATTTCAGACTCGTATGATCATAAGACAATATTTGGCTTCTCTGGTCTTACAGTTTCCTCATCTGTAAAGTGGAGGTAATAATAGCAAACATGCAGATTGGCATGAAGATTATGTGAAATAATAGCACTGAAAGGGTCAAGCCTAGTACCTGGCCCCCAGGCACAAACACTCCTCCCCTTGTCTGTTTTAGGGCCTAGCTTGCCCTTGGTCCTACCCTTGCTTTCTACAGATGATGTAAGAGTGGCCAACCCTGACCCAAGATACTCTGGGAGAACCTGGATTCATGATTCTTGCTGGAAACTGATTATTTTTATGCTGGAAACTGATTGTTTTTAACTTACTTTGGTTGCTCTGAAAGGTCAGAGCTATGCACCCATTGTTTAAGTTGAAACATTGTTAATTACAGCAAATCTCTACCTGTTAATTACATGTAAAATTCTTCCTCGGAATTTCCTGCCTAAGGATATTGTTGTTTTCTCAGAGACTGAACAATAAAGATTTATTTAAAAAAAAAAGGCTGGTGAGACTCAGGCATCAGTGGGCAATCTACCCTGGTAGAGGAAAGATGCCTCGCCTGGTCCCCCAGTTTCCAAATTGATTCTCTTCTAGTCTATCTCTCTTCATTTTGTGTGCGGCCTCCTTCAGAACTCGAACCCTGAATAGGAACCCTGAACCACGCTGGACGTGTAAGGGGCTTCATTAGATTCTCACATTTTTATCTGATAATCCCAAATATAAAGAAGCAGGCCCTCAGAGGTCTCTGCTAAAAATATGAGAGAAGAAGGCATGCTACAGTGGCTGAAAAACCTTGGGGAAGGTAGGCCCTGGAAGAATGAGGAATACCAGCCAATTTATCCATGAGCTACAAACTTGTGTAGGGGGGCCAGGAGAGGACAGGACATGGCTAGGGGCCTGGGGCCTGGTGTTCCCTGTGATCAGTGTCCCCAGCTTGGTGGCTCACATCCTCCTAGCTTTTGGCAGGCTAGGCTGACATACTGCTATTCAGTGCAATCAAAAGCTCTGTGAATTACAGGCAGCATTATCTCTCCAGGTGTATTTTGAAAAGATGACATGATTTGGATGCCACATATTTTTCAACCTAAGCAATATTTTCACATTGTGTTAAAGTATTTCATGTTCATGCACGTGTGCGCGCATGTATGAACACATAGAGTACTTTATAGCATGATACACAATACGCTCACACATGTAAGTTAGTTGTCTTAAAGTGGCCAGTTATTTGGTTGGGATATCACACCAAGAACAAGAACTATTCATCAGCAAGTCTATGGTGCCTATAGGTTCACGGAGGTTGAGGTCAATGCGTACAATATTAGTACTTAAAAAGTTAGGACTTTGGCCCTAACTGGTTTGGGTCAGTGGATACAGCATCGGCCTGCTGACTGAAAGGTCCCAGGTTTGATTCTGGTCAAGGGCATGTACCTTGGTTGCAGGCACATCCCCAGTGGGGGGTGTGCAGGAGGCAGCTGATCGATATTTCTTTCTCATTGATGTTTCTAACTCTCTATTCCTCTCCCTTCCTCTCTGTAAAAAAATCAATAATATATATATACTTTTTAAAAAGTTAGGACTTTGACATAAGCCTTGCTCCCACCCCCAAAAACAACAACAACAACAACAACAACAGCTTCTAACCCCCACTCCCAATACCATACTGAACGCTCCACTCTAAAGCTGTATGTCCAGAGTGCTGGGACTTGTGTTTCTCCTCTTCTGAGAAGGAAACCGTGTGCTCCCCCTAGTGGTTCAAGGATGGTAATTGCATTCCCAGGCCTTTTGTTCTTTATTTACTAACAATTTTACCTGCAAGGTAGTGGCCATCTCGAGTGTCAAATTCAAGGACTTGTGGGCTGCAGCATGGAGGTTATTCCAGATAGTCAAATCCTCGGAAACCCAAAAAATTCCCCCTTTAGTTTTGTTTCCATTGACAAAGTTAATTTCAGTTCTTGCTTTGGATTTCCCAGAAACTCGTCTGATTAATAGCTTTAAAGGCCTTAATGTACAACTTTGCCACACCAAATATACAGCCACACTTGCTTGTGGCACTTGCTTAAGATACAACCAGAGGAATTACCACTTAAGGTAGGTCTGTTTTCAGTGGTCCCCACACTCCCTGTATATCTTGCTGCTCTAATGGCTATGGAGTTAATCCATAGACAAGGAGCTCCTTAGGTCAGGGACTGAAATTTCTTCATAAATTATTATTCCCAGTATGTAGCACAGGGCTCAATACATGTTATGGACTGAATTGTGTCTCTCCCCAAATCCATATGTTGAAGCTCTAACCCAAAAAGTGACTGCATTTGCAGATAGGTCCTTTAAGATGTAATTAAGGTTAAATGAGATCATAAAGGTGGAACCATAATCCCATAAAACTGATTTCTTACAGGAAGAAACACAAATCTTTCTCTCTCCCACCACCTCTCTCTCTCTCTCTCTCTCTCTCTCTCTCCTCATGGCCATGGAGAAGAGGCTATGGGAGGATATAGAGGAAGGTGGCCTTCCACAAGCCAGGGAGAGAGGCCTCACTAGAAACCAACCCTACTTATACCTTCATCTTGGACTCTCAATCTTCAGGACTATGAGAAAATAAATTTCTGTTCTTCAAGTCACTCGGTTTGTGGTATTTTGTTATGGCAGCCTGAGCTGACTAATACAGAAAGGAAAGTTGTTTAATGAAATTTCTACACCAGATCATCACCCAGTTCTAAATTCCAAAGAAGGAAGGGGACAAGAACTAGCACGTACTGAGAGCTGATGACCAGGGCAGCACTGTGCCAGCTACTTCTCAAAGACATTCACCAAATTCCTTCTTATCTAGTGAGCACTCTCAGGGAGACTTGTGTGCATCCTTGCAAGTGCTCAAGGGTGACACATCTCCCCCGGGTTGTGTTTCCCACTACAATTGCCCCAGCTGCTGGCTGCCAGTGAAGTCATGGGTGTGAGAGCTTGAAATCAACTTTTCAGGAGATGAGATAAAATTCAGCAGCACACAGCTCTCCTGTTCTCCCAGGGGTTGCTCCTAAACATCCCCATGAACGTCTGCAAGCACCCAAGAGTGACCACTGTGTCTCTCACACTGTGTTGGAGTTTATGCCCTTTGTTTCATTTTGATCAACAAAATTTAGTGAGCAAACCCAGCTTCCTGTGAAGCATGAGCCAAAACCAGTGTCAGGTTTTCAGCATGAACCTTGTCTTTCTCTTCAATAACAGAATTAGACCACCTGCAAAAACATATCCACAGTTACCAAGGACTTTTAAAAAAATAAATATTCACTACAGATTTGTAATGAAAGACAGGCTGTTGCTTCTGGACTTCAAGTGGGCCAATGAGAATCTTTTCAGCTTTGCTCCTGGCAGCGAGGCACATGGGTAAGAGGGGAGAGCAGGGCTCTTCGGGAACAGCCAGCCTTGAACCCTGAGTGCTTCCCCAGTTGCTGGCTGTGTGGCCTTGAGCAAGTTACTTAACCTCTTCCTGTCTCAGTTTTCTTGTCTCAGATTGGTGATGATAATATCACCGGTAAGGATTAAAAGACATAATAGATGCAAACGCACTTCCAATAGTAAGTACCAAAAAAAAGTGCTCAATAAGTCAGTAGCTGCCTTTCTATCAGAAGGAGATAAGAGGGAAAGTGAATATTCAAAAAGCATAGGCTTCACTATAAAACAATTCTTACAGGATCTTTCTCTACAGCTTTTTTGTTTGTTTGTGTAAAAAACATGGGAAGTACATGTGGCAAGATAGCTTTTAAGATGCTAGTCAGCATATTCCCATGTTTTCTTAAAGAACTCCCTCACCCCTCTCAGTGGCTGTCCCGGAGGCAGGTGGGGGTGAGAGGGGGCAAAGGAGAAGAAATGCCTCTGGCAAGTCAAATCAGAGTTTTGATTTGTAAATCCTAGGCCAGGACAGGAAGTCCATGCATAAACATTAGATGTGGGAGGATGCAAGGTGATATAAGAGGCAGACATAAGAGAGGAACAAAAGTAATTCCTGGGGTGAAAACTCAAAGAACAGGACTGAGAAGGGGCCCTGTATCCTGCCCACTCCCACCCCAGTCCTCAGGCAGTCCCAGGGAACTCCCAGGAGGCTTTGGGGCATCTGGGTGGAGCTCAGGAGGGCAGCAGTGTTATGCATCAATTCCAAGTACAAGGGAGGAATGGCTGCCGGAATATCCAGGCAGCTAGTGTTGATGTGGCCTCATGGAGTTCCCTGTTTCCCACGAGGCTCATGGAGCAACCAGATATTTCCAGAAGGGCTTAGAAGGCCTCAGAGAGACGCCAGCCAGTGAGGAGGCTCCAGCATCAATCTGGCCAAAACTCCCTTGAAGGCCAGACAGGAATCAGGCATCGTAGCAAGGACAGTATCAGTGATGATGGCTGTGGGGACTCCATGACTTCCTTGCCCCACTCTTAATCCAATGTCACCAGGAAAGCTTCCCAGAATTTACATAAACTTTGCATAAAGAAGTGGGATCCTAAATTAGCTAGGTCCAGGACCACCATAGGTAGGGCTGCAGGCTGTTCTTTGCACTCAGCTCAGGAAGCAGGTAGGACTAAAGTCTTATTTGTGTTTCGCCATCACACCACAGGTGCTGGCCCATTGGCCTGGAGGGGTACTTTTTCTAGATGACACAAAGATGCCATGGGCTGCTGGCAGATTGACTGAGCAGTAGCCCACAGACAGAAACCCACGCCCTGCCAAAAATGCACCTCCACTAGTATCACAGTTAATATTTTCTTCCAGTCTTTTCTCTATGTGATTTTTCATAATTAATTTCCATAATTAATATGCCCTTTGGTATCGTGCATGTTCTACCCGAAATTGTATTGCAAGGGAAATCACACAGACAGTGATCTCAACCTTGTCTGCATTTCTGAAGCCTAAGGTGCTCACACAGATGCCGTGCCCCAAACCCAGAGCCCAGATCAACAAATCCATAACTTAATAAAGAGGCTGCCAGGGTCAGAATGACTAACGCAAGCACAACTGTATTTATAGTAGAGAAGCTGGCTAAGGAATGAACCTTCGAGAACGCCTTACTTAGATCAGTCCTTCTCAGATGTGAATGTGGTGTGAGTCACCTGGAGATGCTGCGAAAACACAGTCTGACTCCACAGGGCTGGAGTGGGGCCTGAGAGTCTGCAGTCCTCACAAGCTCACAGGTGACCTGTGACTTCTATTTTAAGAAAAATGATTTCTATTTTAAGCATTTTCCAAATTTTATTAAAAATTTTTTCACTATTATTTTAATACTAGAGGCCCAATGCATGAATTTGGCGTGGCCTGCAGGGATTGGGCTGAAACCGGCAGTCCAACGCCGCCTGCCACTCCTGCCTGCTGCTCCTGTTCATCCTGGTGCCACTGCACCTGCCACGGGCCCACGCCCAGTCAGTCCTGATCCAGAAAGGCTTGTGCTTCTGTACCAGCACTCACCAGCTGTGATCCCTGTGTCTGGTGCCCATCCCGAGGGGGGTGGAGAGGGGCAGGACACAATCGGCCCTCCAGGCAGGCGGTGGATGCCCTCAGGAGCCACCTGGCAGCCACTTTTATATCATTTCTTCCTTGCAGAGTGTCTAGGGAGTGGAAGCAGCCATGGTGCCCGAGGCCAACTTTCAGGAGGCCTGTGGCGCTGTCAGGATCATGCTGGTGGTGCCAGTCCATCAGTGCCTGACCCATTCCCCAGAGACTGGACCTATAGAACTATTGAGGGAAGGAGTGGCACCACCAGGCTGGTGGACCACCGGGATGGGCAGTCAGCTGAGTGGCACTTCCCGCTGTGGGAGCACACTGACCATGAGGGGGAAGCTCCTGCATTGAGCATCTGCCTCCTGAACGACTAGTCAACTAGTCGTTTAGCTGTTCAGTCGTTTGGTCACTTAGGCTTTTATATATATAGATGTATCTATTCCTTAGAATGAATAGGCCACAGTTTGAACTATTCCCCTATTGTTTGCCATTTAAATTGTTTTCAATTTTGTTATACCCAATGCAGTGTTAAAATTCTTTGGGCCTACTTCTTTGTCCCCAACTTTTAAATGAGCAACTAGTAGAGGAAAATAGCAAGTGTGAGGAAGCAGGCCCAGTGTAGCACTAGCATTCCAGTGCGGCCAGTGTTTCTATGTGTCTTCAGGCAAGTTGAGCAATGTTTTCTTTGCCTACATTTTCTCTTTTGTAAAATGGCCTTTTTCTTTTCTCATATCCTTAGTATAAAAGTTCATAAAGTGATTTGCAGCTCAGTACTTCCTTCTGTGGAGCCACTGTGTTATGAAATATTTGTCACAGCTCAGGAACAATGGCCGGGTATGCCAATTGCAATCCCTGGGGGCCCTCTCCCTCAAAGACTACCAGGTACAGAATTGCTGGTGCCACAATAATGAACAAACCCTGGGATTTGGCCCACCCTCGGCTGTTTGGATTTCAGTGCCAGGGGTAGGAGGTCTGAAAAACATGAAAAGAAACCGCTGAATTCCAAGACACTCCTTCAGATAAAATTTCCTTTAAAACATTTGTACCATTCTTCATCAATATTTATAAAGTGCTGACTAGATACAGCTACATTCCTCTTGGGCTGTGTCTAGAACACACCCATGATGCCTGATCAAAACACAGTTGTTTGTTGTTTATAGGCAAGCTTCTTTAAGGAATGAAGTCAGCCCCACATAGCAAATAAATAAATAAATAATAAAAATTAGTTACATGAACACAAAAAGATGAATGCTTTTTTAAAGGGCAGCGTGATGGGATAGAAAAAACCATGGAATTTGGGGTCCTGGCTTTGATTCCCAGATTATTTTTCTAATATATTTTATTGATTTTTTTAGAGAGAGGAAGGGGGAGGGATAGAGAGTTAGAAACATCGGTAAGAGAGAGACATCGATCAGCTGCCTCCTGCACACCTCCTACTGGGGATGTGCCCGAAACCAAGGTACATGCCCTTGACCGGAATTGAACCTGGGACCCCTGAGTCCGCAGGCTGATGCTCTATCCACTGAGCCAAACTGGTTAGGACTCCCAGATTATTTTAACAGAGGCTCCCCCCAAGTTAATTAACAACTTTGATTCCTAGTTTCTTCCTCACAAAGTACTATGGAAGTGACCATAAACGCAGAGAAATATACAACATTTTTAGAAGGAGTTAGTTGCCATATTTGGCCTTTCAAGCCAGCTGAATGGTAGAAATACCTGCCAACATGTCCAAGACTGAGGCCCCTCAGGGTTTCATCTTTTGTTCTTAGTCTGATCTTTGAGAAACACCAGAAATAAGTCCCTTGTATAGGTGCCATGTGGTGCGTGGCATTTCCAAACAGCTAATCCTTTAGGTTCGAATTCTCATCCCTGGCTTACGTTAGAATACCTTGACAAGAATTGTTCACATGTCAGTGTCCAGGCCCCATCCTTGACCAACTAAAGCCATGCTCTGGTATTGTTTACAAAGCTCCAAAGTGATACTGTCATACAGTGAGCTCAGAGCCACTGAGTTACAGTCTTAAAACACACACTGAAAATCCAGTAAAACTGTAAATCCTATTTCTCCTGATAATCCCAGTTGCAAGTAATTTATCACATTAGTCAGTCAGTCCATTGGCAGTGCGGCGCAGGAAGGGCCATAAACAGGTAGAGCACCATAGAAGGACTGTACCTACACAGAGAGTCAGGGGAGGAGGGAAGAGGAGGGATGAATTCATTCATCCTCAACATCATCAATGACCTTTTACTGAGTCACTACTTGATGCCAAGTACCGTAAGTCAAGCATTTTACCTTTGAATTCTTACAGTACTGGTGTGGAGGCTGGAGACAGGGTAGGGACAGAAGATATGGAGTAGAAGATAGTGTAGCTTTTCCAGAAAATAATTTGGCAGTATGTGCCAAGAGCCCTCCAAACGTTCACATTCTTTGACCAAAGAATTACACTTGAAACTGACTATCCCATGGAAAGGGTCCCAAATGCAAATGGTGCTTTTGTTTCCAACGAAAGTGTTTATTTTAGTAAGAAACTGGAAATGGCCCTAACCGGTTTGGCTCAGTGGATAGAGCATCAGCCTGAGGACTGAAGAGTTCCAGGTTCGATTCCGGTCAAGGGCATGTACCTTGGTTGCGGGCACATCCCCAGTGGGAGCTGTGCAGGAGGCAGCTGATCGATGTTTCTCTCTCATCAGATGTTCTAACTCTCTATCCCTCTCCCTTCTCTCTGTAAAAAATCAATAAAATATATTTTTTTAAAAAGAAACTGGGAATGACCTCAATAACCCAACAAATGAATGGTGATTACATAAACGTTGCCACATTGTACACTGGAATAGAATGCAACCACTAAAGATGTTTTCCCCTCCAAATAATTGTACGACAAGGTGTGTTTTCTACTACAAAATTTTAATGAAAACACAGTAAGATTTAAAATGGTAGCTACGGTCTGATTCGAAGGTTCCAACAATGGCCAACAACTACAGAACTTGCTAGATGATGAAGCTGGTTACTGTTGGTGGGACTCCACTTGTACCCTTATCTCCTTCAGAGAGCAAGCTTCAGATGGTTAAAAAGTATGCAGCTAGCCCTGACCAGTTTGGCTCAGTGGATAGAGCGTTGGCCTGCAGACTGAAGGGTCCCAGGTTCGATTCCGTTCAAGGGCATGTACCTTGGTTTTGGGCACATCCCCAGTAGGGGGTGTTGCAGTTGGCAGCTGATGGATGTTTCTCTCTCATCGATGCTTCTAACTCTCTATCCCTCTCCCTTCCTCTCTGTAAGAAATCAATAAAAAAAAATTTTTTTTTTTAAAGTATGCAGCTAAAAGGACAACCTCTTCCCAGCAAGCACCTCAGTGAGCCTGGCGTGTGCCCTGGAGCCAGCCTGTCCTTGTCCCTGCTCTAGGGCTTGCAACTGTGTCCCCTCTGCAAAGAAAGCCAGGCAGGGAGGCAGATGTAAATTGTCAGGAAATGGGAACAAATGACAACTGAGTTGTAATACAACCAAAATATTTGTTTCACGGGTTTTTCTGCACGACTAGAATCAGGTTCTCTGTGGGTGTGAAAAAAAAGAGGAACTGAGAGAGAAGGAAAGGCTTCAGAGGAGAAAAGAAAGGAAGTGGAGAGTGGGGAGGGGGAACTGGAGTTCGCAGAAGGAAATTAGAATCTCTCCAACTATTGCAGAATCCAGCTTTTCCTCCTACAGCCATGTTTGCTTTGAGGATCTTGCCATTTCCTGACATTTTGCAGCTGTTCTGGGGACAGCCTGAGCAAAACTGACCCCATCACATTTTTCAGAGCCACAAGCTCCTGAGAGCTTCCTTCTCCTCCCCCAACCCCCAAACCCAGCTGCCTGCAGCCCTTGGGCTGCCCACATCCTTCCTGCCTCCCAGCTCGGGACAAGCCTCCAGTCACAGATGGGACAGTCCCAGCCTCTGCCAAGAGGAGACTGCTTTTTAATTTTCATTTTTTAAAAAGGAGGGTGGTTAGTGGAGAGAAAGGCCCACCCTCTCTCGGAGTAGTTGCGCTTTTATTGTACATGGACTGAGGACATATACAACAGCCAAAGCTACCACAAATTCAAAACTGGTTTTTCATGACTTGCATTTGGAAGAACCATACGAGCATCAACAGTTTTTTGGAAAATGGGATGTGTGGGGCACTTGGTTTATGCAGTCTGCAGACAATGCTGAACACTGAAAGGGCTTTGAAGACAGGGAAGGACTCTCTACCTGCGTAGTACCTCTGCCTCTACCTGTCCTGTTCACTCAAGGCCCGAGGAGGAGGTGAACACTGTGCTCCCATCCTGCCCCTCCCAGGGAGCGGATAGGAACCTTCCCAGGTAACTGCCCTTTCAGCAAAGGGAGAAGGACACTATCACGTATTGAGCCTGTGCCGAGTTCCAAGCTCTGTGTGAAGTACAGTTACTCTTATTACCTCCATTTCACAGGTGGGAAAACTGAGGGTGGAGAGGTTAGGCTAGCACACTGTGGATCTGAGATGTCATGACTCCAGAGCCTATCCACCCTGCAACCTACTTGAATTGTCCAACGTATCACCTTCCTGGGTAAAATGGCCTGTACACGGAAGGGGAATGCGGGCGCCTTAGCAGAACTATTTTGCAAATCGCACCACGGATGTGGGCAACTGTCTTCGGGTCTGGCCACTGGGGGCACCCTGGACTGCTGACCCAGGCTATTTTTACGATGTATATGATATGTCATAATAATAACATAGATGAGACTCGTATAATAAAGACTGTAATTATGATATATCATAAAAATAGCTCTTTCAGTTCTGCAGTCTGGGTTCAATGAGGGCAGCAAAACTAGAATTATAGAAAGCTGAGCCTCAAAAAAAAAAAAATACAGCAATTTGATCTTGTGTAGGGCTGCTATGCATGTGAATGTGAAGTTGCTCTCCAAGTATTATAGGGCCAGGCAGATGATTTTTTTAGTCTAAAAACGAACTGGTTGAATTAATTGAGGCTTTGAGAATACCAGTGTTCTTTAAGGAGTCCTTGTCATCCAGATGTGGAATTCCTTGCCCAAATCTCCTTGGTCAGGGTAAACTCCCCTGAGAATATGTCAAAATGCTACTCTCCTAGGAGGCTGTGTTCTTTCTGCATCACATCCTGGTTCCTAGGAAGTGAGAGCCTCCTCAGTGACTTGTCTCTTAGCACAATGGCCCTCTTGTTCCGAGGCAGATCATACGTACGTTTCCATTAGTCATGAGTTTATGAAAACTGCACAAAGGATTCAACTCTCCTCTCCAATGGAAAGAGGCAGCACTCTCTCCAGCCTTTGGGATTATCTTTGCTTTTAATGGCCAAACGGAATAACTCTAACTTTAGGAAATTCAGTGCTCTCCACGATTTCCTGGGAGAACTCCCATTATCCTGGGCCTCACCTGTCACCTCCCACTCCAAACCCCCACTCCTGGCCTCATTTTCATCTCCCTGATTTCCTCATCACTGGTTGTATGACTGCTGTGCTTTTCATGATCACTTTATCCCACTGCTTTTTTCCCTATTCTCCAAGGCAATGCTGCTTCATGTTCTAGACTTGACTAAATACTTGGGGGTAACCAAAAAAGAGTCATAGTGCAGATAGAGAATAGCTCAAAATTAAATAAGCTATGTTAGTGTTCTTGAATCTCCTTGGGCATCCTGATATTGCTTTCCCAGCTTGCTTTCTTGCCATCTGTTAATAACAAGAATGGACCATAAGGTGTAGAAGAGTCAGAATAAAGACATTATTCTGTGTCCTAAATAAATCCCAGGACCTACAGAGCCCAGATTCACATGATATTAAATTCAAAGAAACAGCTCAGGAGCAAAAAAGATGCTTCAAACTCCAATGCATTTGTTGAAGGAATGAAAGACATTTGGTCCTCCTCCCCTCTCCTCTTCTCCCCTCCCCTCCTCTCCCCTCGCCTCCATTCCCCTCTCCTGCTCTTTCACCTCCTATAGTCATTCCGAAGCCCCTCATTCTTTAAAACCCTTACTCCCAGTTCTCCTCTATGACTCTTCCCAGTGCCCAGCCAAAGAGGATTTTTACTCTGTCTCCTTTCCTTTTAACACTTTATTATGTACATTAATTTAGCCACCCAGGCTTCCTTTAGTTTCTCTGTTTGCTTGGTTCCAGGACCTAGGAGTTGACCATTAAGCAAAAATCTTCTTTCACCAAGAAGCTGGGAAGCGGGGAGAGGGGTGTGCATGGATGTAGAAGGGAGGAGAAATCTGAAAATGTATACACAGATCACACTCTTGCCCCTAATATGCATTAATAGTGTCCTTTGCTATAGTTCAGTGGACAAGCCCACCTTGGGAAGTTAGGAACGTGGCAATGACCTATTAGGATAGCAATATCTATCTTGCAGTGCAGGAGCCCATAGAGCAGTAGTTCTCAGAGTATGGTCCCTGACCAGCAGCAGCAGCATTGCCTGAGAACTTTCTAGAAACGCAATCCCTCAGGCTCCCTTCCAAATCTACAGAAGCAGACACTCGGGTGGAGCCCAGAACTTTGTGCTTCAACAAGCCTTACTGGTGATTCTGAAGCATCTGAAGCTTGAGATACAAACTCTTTTCCTAGCCCGGACTTCTCCAGGCAAAGGCACCCGCTGAACTTGCTTCGGATTCCGGCTCTGCCTTTTTCTAGCTCTATGACCTCCACCAAGTCACTCAACTTCTCCAAGCTGGGAGGAGCCCACATGGAACTTCCTTCTACACAGTCCCAGGGATCCTTCTCATGTCAAAGTCTGGCCCCAAATGGATTATCTCTTTTGCTTCCCACCCACAGGGCTTCCATGTGCCTTCTTTCTCCCTCTTCTTTGGAGAACTGCCAATCATCTGCTCTGTCCCTTAGCGTACATCTCCCCTAAGTTTGAAGACCACTTAATAATTGTAACAACAACAATTCCCTTTGTGGTAGTGACACTGAATTGATAGTCTCAGAATCCACATGGTCAGCTTGTTCTTGGCCAACAATGGGTTCAAATTTGCTTCCCCAATGCAAGTATGCTCCCCGAAAGTCAGCACCCTTGGAACTTGGGTAAAATAAAGCACTTTGACCAAACACAGGTGCTCTGTTAGATAAATGGCTCAACTATAATTAGAGATTTAACCTGGCAAGGGGTTAAAACAAGGAGTTGAAATACTGTTTCAATTTGACAAACATTTCTCTCTACTCATCACTGCCTAATCTCTCTTTACTCCCCCAAGCTCCTAATTATTACTGTGGGTTAGAGTCTTCAGTGGCAATTCCCTTCATTTTAAGTCATTTAAAACTTGCTCTAGGAGTTCTGTCACTTGGGACCAACCAGGAGGATTTCAATGAAATGGAGGATTGCTTCTCATTTCTGATTCTATAGGCTCCGAGCTTTAGAGGGAGAAGGTGACGATTAACCCTGTTCAATAGGGTCCCATCCTCAGATGCACAATGAGCCAACAGCCACAAAGGGAGGACCAGGGTGCAGGTCCAGAGTGCAGAGAGATACCCCCGGTACTGACTCGCACCTGTGCTGGAAGGAAGACAGGCAGGAAATAGAAAAGTCATCTCCACGCCCTGGAAATGTACTCACAGTCCACAGAAGAAATTCTTTGGCTACCTACACAAATGCTTCTCAAATGCTAGTGTGCATATGAATCATCTGAGGCTCTTATTAAAATGTACATTGTGATTCAGCAGCTCTGGGTGGGCCTGAGATTGTGCATTCCTAACAAGCTCCCTGGGGGTGCACGGACCACATTGCGAGGAGCGAGAACCTAACTCCTCCGTTTGTGAGGTCCTTGGGGAAGAGAAGGAACTGTAAAAACACAAGAGATTCACTAGCTGGCAGTCACTGTAAGCATTTCTGCTGAACATTACCATAAACCCCAACAGTGTAAGTTCAGTTAAAATATCATTTGATTTGCAATCTGTTTGCTTTTAATTTCTTTTGCAGAAAAGAAAGGTTTTTTAAAATTTTTACTGATTTCAGAGAGAAAGGAAGAGGGAAAGAGAGAAACATCAGTGAGAGAGAATCATTGATTGGCTGCCTTCTGCACGCCCCCTACTGGGGAATCGAGCCTGCAAGATTGGCATGTGTCCCTGACCAGAATCAAACCTGGGACCCTTCAGTCCACAGGCCAGTGCTCTATCCACTGAGTCAAATCAGCCAGGGCAAGAAAAGATTTTAAGTATTATGTATGTGCTGTTGTGTTGTGTGTGTCAGTGTGTATTATAGTTCCATTTTCCTAGCTACGTTTTTGCTTAAAACTAAAACCGGGGAGCATGATGAAGGGGGACCAGTATTACTCCTGCCCAGGACAGTGGCGAGTGGAGCACCAGAGTTCAGAGCCAGAGGGTTGGGCTTCCCAGCCTCTGCCGGGCTATTTTCAAAAACACCCCCTTGGCCAGAGCCCCTAGACTGGCTTGAGATGTTGAGTGCTCCCTTCCAAGTACAATGGGTAAAATATATACCTCTAGTGTACAACTTTACTGGCAGAAAATGTGGCTCTCATAAATGAATGCAAAATAAACTAACCACCTGCCCTACGTCCTTTTGGAAATGAACTCAGTTTTATTTGGTAAAATGAGGGCAATAACCTCCGTCCTTCAGCTGGAATCCAAGACGTGGCAATCATGACTTCCGCTGCTACTGGCTGCCATTTATTTAGCATTTACTCTGTACCGGATACTACGCTGAGCACCTTGCAACCGTTTCAAACTTCACAGCGGCTCAGTGAGGCGAGTATTGTTATTTTCTCTGGTACAGATGAAGGAACTGAAGACGAGACAGGTCAAACCAATGGTTCCCTGAATGAGGTTGTTGGTAGAGTTCGCTCCTCACTCATCTTTTCAAGGGCCACTGAGCACCACAAGCTCCCAGCTCCTTCTCCCATGCGAGGAATTTGCTTTCCTCTTCAAGGAATTAACATGTGGCTTTTGACCAAGCAAGTCTCCATGGCAGTATGAATCTTTTCTGCGTCACAATCCCTTTGTTTATCCAATGAAGGGCACGGACCTGCTTCCCAGCAAAATACACATAAGCAAACATACCACCTTGCATTCACCTTTGGGGGTTTGGGGGTTCCAAGCAAAGAACTCCTATCCTACAGAGTTTAGGAAGACAAAGAGGCCCTTTTACAGCTATAGTCGGAACAGGGCCTACTATTCCAAGCACTGTTCTGAAATGTTTTCCTTAGCCATTTCCCTGACCATTTTATTTTTCAAATATTTATATTGATACAAGATTAAACAAACCCTAAATGTCAAAAATATTCCTGGCACCAGGGTGCCTATACAGTTCCCAAAATTTTTTTAGACATCAATCATCAAAAATACTCTTTTTTTTTTATTATTAGTAGATAGTATCAGTTCAGATTAGTGAACATCCAAAGAACCCTTGTTTCTCTTTCTCTTGGTATCTGAATGGAATAAGATACTTAAAGCAAAACAACATTATTGCTCCCTCCTGGTTTTTTGACATAGAAGAGACTTGAGCTGTTGACAAAAAATACAGAGGTGAGAAATACAAAGTTTGAAGGTTTCTATAACCTCTAAATATAAACATAAGGAGGTGTGTGTGTGTGTGTGTGTGTGTGTGTGTGTGTGTATATATATGGAGGGGGGGAGAGGAAGAGAGAGAGAGAGAGAAGGAGGGAAGGCAAATGTTCATACTTAGAATAATTTAAAATTAACCTTTGTGTTCCTTGAAGATCCATAGTTTTATTTTTCTTTAAAAAATATTTTTATTGATTTGAGAGAGAGAGAGGAAGAAGACGGAGGGAGGGGGAGATGGATTTGTTGTTCCACTTGCTCCACTTACTTATGCATTCATTGGTTGATTCTTGCATGTGCTCTGACAGGGGATCAAACCCTCAACCTTGCCACATTGAGATGACACCCTAACCAACTGAGCTACTGGGTCAGGGCAAGATCCATAGTTCTCAAAGTGTGCTCCTGGGCCAGCAGCATCAGCGGGAACATGTTGAAGATGAAAATCCTCAGCCCCAACCTCAGGCCCACTGAGTCAGAAGCTTTAGAGCTGAGCGTAGCAGCCTGTGCTCAGCAGGCCCATGGGGACTCTGATGCAGACTAACATTTGAGAAGCACTGTTCAGGGCAGATCTCAGACCGGAGCAACCTCCTTGCTGGTCCTAAACCAAACCACTGGCCCTGGTGAAAGGGGAGCCTGAAGAGCACAGAGGTCAGGAAGCACGGGTTGTCTAAGCGACAACTACAAGTCAGCCACCAAATGTTTATGACCTCACTTCCACCTTCCATACGCTAAGAACGCTTCCTCCTGTCTCCATTTTAAAGGTGTATGTGTGTGTGTGTGTTTAAAGAGAGAGATTACAAGAGTAACATAGCTATTCAAGCTTGCAGACCTACTAAGTAGTGGGCACACAGTAGGCCATGGGAAAAGTACAAAAAGTTATAGAGAAGAATATAGGAGTCACAACCTCACTCAAAACTACCACTACAGCCCTAGCCAGTTTGCTGAGTGGATAGAGCATCGGCACTCATACTGAAGGGTCTTGGGTTCAATTCCGGTTAAGGGCACTTACCATGTGTGCACAGGTTTCTCTGCCTCTCTCCCTCCTCTCCACTCTCTACAAATCAGTGGGAGGATATCCTCGGGTGAATAGTGACAAACAATCACTACTAACATTTAATATACTATATTATTTCCCCCTGCGTAAACCTCCTGGATTTAAAGTTTACCTTGCACTCTCTAACAGAGTTTAGCTTTCAGAGAATGTTCCTTTCTCTGGGATCTGAAGACCCAGGGACTGATGCCGGAGCCTCCAGTTTTGTCCTGATCTCCCTCCAGGAGCAGATGCCTGGATCCTTTGGTTCTTCCTCCATCCCCACCTGTGACACTACACAGAGGCGAGAGCTTAGAGAATTAAACAAGTGAGCTACAGCAAATGCCAAAAGCTGCCGTGAAATGAAGTGGGAGCTAAGAGCCTACTCAGAGCTGAAACGGACTTTGAGCCAGATGTCAACATCGCTATTGATGGTCAGTTCCCTAGAAGGGGGGGGTGGGGGCGGCTGAAGAGACTGCTGTTTCCGGCACACACTGCCAGCACCTGTCCCGGGCAGGACATGGCCATCTCTGCACCAGGAGCCAGGCACCGTGCGCCCGTCAGGGGATGGAAATCAACCTTCTGGACGGTGTTTGTGATGTTTGGATGGTTCCCTAGTTAACCCCCTGCGGAGGCTGGTGTGTGTCTGTTTCATGCCAGGCTCAGAGAAAACAGTAAAGATGAAAGACGGGAGGCTTCCGCCTATAGATGTTGTTTTCATAAAGCGTTTGTTTTCCTTGCTGTTAAAACCATGTGTCCAAGGGAATCATTGTAAGTTGCATTTTGTTAAACTACCTCAAAAAAAAAAAAAAAGAACCAAAATGGTGTTAGAATATGTAGCTATTGGAGTCCAAACATAATGAGCTTCCTCTTTTGAAAAAAAGAGACAAAAAAGAAAGGAATGCTTAGCCTTTTCCCCCAACCTTGCCACTGATTCTATGAAACCTGGAAGCACTTGCTGCCCCCCGACCACCCCCAAACTCTTACTTTTCCCCTAACACAAAATCAAAATGAAGATAACCTGCAAAGATGTTGTATGACAGAGATTTGTCATATTTAGCCTGTGGATAATTGAAATGTATAATTAACAATTTTGTCAGAAGAATGCCTGTTAGTCTCAGGGGTCCTTCATTATGTATGCTAATAGGACGATGGAGGATAAAGGCAGGAAATGGATTCTAAAGAGAAAAGCACCATTATGTAAGTTAAGGAGTCATACAAGATATTCACTTACGAGAGAAGCGTTTTAACGTGCTTTACTTATCTGCTTTTGAACAGATAGTGCATTCATATAGTTCAAAATTCAGACCATACAAATGGATAGAGAATAAAAAGAATCTTTTCACATCCCTGTTCTTCACGGCCCCATTTTCCTCCCCAGGGGTAATTAGAGCTGCCAATCTTTTCCGTTCTGTCAGATGTCTGCTATGCATAAACAAGCCACACACATGTCTTCTTAGACTCTGCTTCCTAATGCAAACAGGAACATGCTGTCCAACACACACAGTTCTATACCTTGTTTTTACACTAACAATGCCTCCTAAATATGTTTTCATGGCAGTGTTATAAAGAATATGATCCCTTCCTTAACATTATGCTCCATAATAGCAGTTCCTTCTAATTGGCCTTGTTTGTGCCTATATTGTCCATTTATTCTATAGTTTTTCTGTCTCTGCTTTTCTTATACCGTCTTTCCTATTCCTCCTACATTTCATCTGGCTGAAAGAAAGAAGGTTGAATCTCTGTGCTGCAGTGACCCTAAACGTCTAAGAACTCTGGTGAGCCCAGGTTTGAAAAAATCCCTGAGGTTGGGAGCTTATAATGAGGAAGAAGGCTGGTTCTGCAAGGCCATTAAACCAAACAAAGCCCTGTCCCCTGGTAGGTAAGGCGAGGGAGCCTTGTTTTTGAGCCCTGTATCTGGGGGAAGGGTAGATGAAAAGAATTCTCCCTTCAGGGCCTTGGGGGGGGGGTATATTTGCAAATCAATGAACTCGAGGGGCACTTATAAAGCAAGGTTCTGGAGTGCTACCCCCACTCTGATTTGGATTAATCCCTGAGTCCGCGCGTGTATTAAAGCTGTGATTTCTCCACCTCTTCAAAGCATCGCTTAGTTTTTGTGGTCTTTCTGCAACAATACCTTCGTGGAGAGACAGATCTGCAACAATATAAGGAGCCAGGGTTAGGGGCAATGGGAAATGAAACCATGCTTACTTATCATTAGGGAAATGCAAATTAAAATCACAATGAGATATCACCTCACACCTGTCAGAATGACTATTATCAAAACATCCACAAACAACAAGTGATGGTGAGGATGTGGAGAAAAGGGAACTCCTGTGCACTGCTGGTGGGAGTGTAAATTGGTGCAGCCACTACAGAAAACAGTATGGAGATTCCTCAAGAAAAGTAAAAATAGAACTTCCATATGATCTAATAATTGTACTCCTCAGCATTTATCTGAAAAAAAAAAATTCAAAGAGATATGTGCACCAGTATGTTCATTGTAACATTATTTACAAAAGGCAAGATAAGGAAGCATCCCGTGTCCATCAATAGATGGATGGATAGAGAAGATGTGGTACATGTATACAATGGCATTATCACTCAGCAACAAGAAAGAATGAAATCTTGCCATTTTTGTCAACATTGATGAACCTGGAGGATATTGTGCTGAGTGAAATAAGTCAAATAGAGAAAGACAACGACCTCACTTATACGTGAAATCTAAAAGAAATAAAACAAAATGAAAACTGATCCATAGAAACAGAGATCAAAGTGATGGCTGCCAGAGGGGAGGGGGCTTTGAAAACGGGTGAAAAAGGTGAAGGAGAATATAGTCAGTAATATTGTGATAACTCGACACAGTAACAGATGATTACTACACTTAGTGTGGCGATCACAGCATGAGGTATATAGATGTCAAATCACTATATTGTACATTGAAACCAATGTAATATTGTATGCCAACTATACTTAAATTAAATTAAAATAAAGGCAAAGGCAGTGTGAAAGCACCAAACATTTGAGAAAATGGATCCCAAATATATTGGTCATTGACAATGATTTAGATGACCAACCTAGAAAAGCTGTGTTGTGTGTGGGGAGCCTGCTTAGTGTGAAGAGGTGGCTAATATGTTAAAGGGGTAGAAAGGGGGTCGTGCTGGACTGGCAGACTGAAATGACAGTAAGCTATGGAGATCAATACAGCTTCTTTCCATAAAAGTGAATGTAAATTGATATATTCTAGTGGCCAGTTTGGGGGAAAAAATATATATCAGAAGAACTGAAAATTCACAGGCCCGGTGAAACTGTTCAGAAACTCGTTTACATTAAGAACACAAGAATGAACAAAATTATCACAGTATTTAAAACAAGAATCTTTGTAAAGCTTTATGTAATTTTAAAAAATGTAAAAAATTAAAAAAAATTTAAAAAAAATAATTAAAAAAATAAATAAATAAAACAAGAAAAAATAGAAACCATCTAACTATCAGACATAAGGGATCATGTAGTAAACTATGGTACATCCATAAGCTGAAATGCCATCAGCTATAAAACAGGTATGAGAAAATGTTCCCCATACGTTTCTAAATTATAAAAAAACTATAACAGCAAAAGGGCTCACTATGTGTATTTACTTTAATGTAGCAACAGCAAATGTTTATTGTGACTCACATGTGCCAGATGCTCTTTGCAGCATTTTAAGTGTCTTAACTCATTTGAGCCTTCCGGCAACACCACAAATTAGGGGCTGTGATTATTTCCAATTTGCCCCCGACAACACTGAGGCGTGGAACAGTTAAGCAGCTTGGGTGAGGTTGTTGTTGGCAAGCAGAAGGTTGGTACTTGGATCCAGGTGTTGTGACTACACTCACACGCTCAACCGTATGTGGTAATGCCTACTTCGTATCAGGAAGCCTGGGAGATAAAACAAAATTAGGCTGTTTAGAATGGTGACCCCAGCCAGGAAATGACCTCCTCTTAAAGCAGTTCCGAGGGGCACTGAGCAAGGCAAGTCCAAGGCTGGCCTACCTGAGTGGCAAGGGCTCAGATAAGGTTGATCTGAGAAACTGAAATCAAAGGTAAACAAGTAAATCTAAGGAGACTCAGAAGGGCCCAAAATGTATCAACTCAGGATCTGAGAGAGCATTTAACTACATAATGTGCCGTGAGAGCATCTGGATTAGAAAGACAAATAAACAACATGCAATTGTTTATCAATCTAAGTTTGCAAAGTGTTCAGCTGCCTATTTACTCGTATTCACAGAATAAATAACTTATTTAGTCTTCAGTGGCTGCTTAGGATGCCTTTTAAAAGTGAGCACTCATTGTGCATTTAAATTATATTAAACTATTCAAAATAAATGTAAAGCAAAGCTCTTTGTTATAAGACCAAAGTCCAAAAAAAAAATCCCAATATTTAGCTTACATGTTGAAAAATTATATGGGGAGAGATTGGTCATATTTTGTAACATTTCCTAAGAAAAGTGCTTTCAAGAGCACTTTTATTTTTAATTTATTATTCTACATTGTTTCCCCCCCCCAAAAAAAAATATCATTTCACCTATGTTATTTACCATATTAGTCACCATGTGTTTCTGGAAGTTCAAGGCCACTGACAAATGGTCATCTGCCACCACAGAGGCTATTTTTAAAACTAAACTGCAGCTTTAGACCTAAACAGGCATTCTACATGTGTAGGAATGTCAGCAGTGCTGGGATAAGTGCTTCTCTACATAAGAAGGCTCCTGAGAAACTCTGACATTTTGTTTGAAAACAAAATTAGTCACATTACTGCATTGTAATATATGTAACTTTGAGTTTAAAAATCTATTGCATAAGTTGAGTTGTATTTATAAACTCATATCTAGAATTTATTTCAAGGCATGCGATCACTTGTACTCCTTAAAGTACAATAAACACTATCTCCTCTTCATTGCATCATGGCCTGGGGCCTTGAGCAAACTAAAATAAACTACACTAATTTCATTGTATGTTAAAGCCTTAAATCCACCACATAAATATTCCAAAACCAACTCAAAGCAGCAAGCTGAGGGCTGGGTGGGAAGCACAGAGGGATTATGCTACGGCTTTGAGGGAGACGCGTTTCTTGACCTTCTGTCCCGAAAGACTCCTTTTCATCTGGTTTCAATTCTCTTGTTTGTGCACCTTGCCACATTTATTATTGAATTCCTGATTTCTCCTTCTTGTTTCGTGTTCCATGTTCCAATGATTTATGAGAAATTGCTGATCTAGATGTTGTCTTTGGCATGCAGCGGGCGCGCAGAGCCCCTGAGGAACGCTAAGGGGATAAATGTGTCTGAGCTGCACAGTGCCCAGGCTGAACAGACGTCCATCAGTTCATGAAACATGCAGCTAAAGATGCTTTAATAAGACACGTTTTTCTTCTTAAACACAACAGCAACAGGGATGTTTCCAAAATCACAGACTTTTCCCCCTCTTGGGTGGATGATTGTCATTAGAAATGATAAAAGGCTTGGTCCTAAAATAATGATTTGAGGATAAATCTGGTCAAAGGTGGGTTTTTTTTTAAGTTTAGCTCAAGATGAAACGGCATTTATTTTTCTTCCATATCAGGGATCCATTGTTCAGCTTGACTAAGAAATGAAATGCACTAATGACATTTCAGTTCAATCTAAATGTCTCCATACAGATGCTCTAGTTTATAAGTGTGTAGGAATGAGAGCTTTTTTTAGTGGTGACCAGCTTTCTGTCATCTAAGTGAAAACCAGTTAACAAGTCTAATGTGCTCAGAGAGAATTCTCTAATTAGATAAGTTTTATAGTCTAATCAAAATGTTTGGGGAATTTTCTGCACACATCTTCCTCTCCACTGGAGGGGGTTAAACACAACCCCAGAGAACGCTGTTGTCGCTGAACTTTATCTTTCTAGGCAAGGCCTCTGCATCATCAAAATGTTGTATCAGCCCTGGCCAGTGTGGTTCAGTGGATAAAGTATCGGCCTGAGGATTGAAGGATCCCAGGCTCGATTCCGATCAAGGGCACATGCCTGGGTTGTGGGCTTGGTCAGTAGGGGGCGTGCAGGAGGCAGCCAATCAATGATTCTCTCTCATCACTGATGTTTCTATCTCTCCCCCCCCTTCCTCTCTGAAATCAATTTAAAAAATTTTTTTAAATGTTGTATCAGCCCTGGACAATGTAGCTCAGTTGGTTGGGCATCATCCCAGGCACCAAAAGATGCTGGGTTCCATTCCCAGTCAGGGCACACGTTGAGGCAGGTTTTCATCAGGATGGCTGCTTACCTACTATACTTTCTGAGATTCGGGAACACAGCCATAGTGTAATCTTGTATCCATCTAGGTTAGGCACCCAAGTATCTTTTCTAAGACTTTCATTAAAAGTTTAATTAAGAAGAACCAGTTCCACACCCAGGAATAATTTATGATTAGTTAATAAAAATGTAAGCAAATCCCAAAAGCAAAACAAAAACAATATTATGTAAATAGTATTCAAACAAAACTGTTCTATCCCCAAACAGAATATAGAAGAAACTGTGACTCCGAAATGATGAGAGAAATCCCTAGAGAACCCGTGGCTCCATCTTGATCCTTGTATTCTCAGCCGCGTTTGTCATCACCCACCTGCCTCTGTGCCCCTCGCTGAGCTGGACGGAGCACATGTGAGTCTGAATCTTCACTCAAACATTTCACTTCTTTATGTTGTGCTTGAATTCTCAGTCTTTCTGTCTCCAACTGCCCAAGTCTCAGACCTGAAGAAACAATGTCGTCTTTAAATTATATTGCTAATTGCCAGCTCCTTCACTCTCTAATTGCTGGATGACAGACCTCTGCTTATACAACTGCGTTGAATGCCATAAATGTCCACTGTTGTTCTCTGTGACAAAACACCTTCTTCTCTCTCAGACAGTGAGTGTAAAGGGGTTTAGACTCCTGGACCTGCCAGGCAGTGCACTGCTTTCCTTTACAATGAAGACAGAGGCTGTCGCTCATCTTTACAAGTAGGCTCTGTCTTTGCTCAGCACCAGTAAGTAACTAATTAGGCCACTGAACTGCTCTACACAAGAAGCACAGTCATTCCTAGCATTTTGAGATTTGTCTAAAATTGACTTCACTATGGATTTCAAAGACGCATTACACATATGCATTACACATATTCACCAAACTGCCACAAACATCCAAATCAGAGCTCACCTTCTCCCCTCTCATTTAATTCACCAATGCATCCAAGATTAAGGCTAGCTGTTTTCTAATAATACTAGGGCCCCGGTGCATGAACTTTGTGCACGGTTAGGGTCCCTAGGCCTGGCTGACAAACAGGGCTCATTGAGGTCTTCTCGCTGCGGGCTGGGGCCTTCCTTCATTTCGTGCCGCCCCCTGGTGTTCAGTGCTTGTCATAGCAAGGGATAGAATTCCCGGTCTCCTGATCAAACTACCATAAGGACACTTTGCATATTAGCCTTTTATACACACACACACACACACACACACACACAGGTTGGTAAATGGTTACAATGGAAAACTTTTTTTTAATATGAGAGAAATAATTTTTTTCTTCCAGTTTTATTGAGATATACCGTATTTTCTGGTGTATAAGACAACTTTTTAACCCAGGAAAATCTTCTCAAAAGTTGGGGGTTCGTTCCCCCTACTGTATGCAGCGACCGCAGATTTTCCATTCCGGATCAGAAGTTTAAGCACCCGCCCTATAAGATGACAGACACCTGGCATGTAAGACGACCCCCAACTTTTGAAAAGATTTTCCTGTGTTAAAAAGTCGTCTTATATGCCAGAAAATACGGTAATTGACATTAACATCATATTAGTTTGAGTATAAACTAATGAGTTGTGTGTACTAGAATATGTTGTGATTACAATGGAAAACTTTTGAAGGGAATTGAGGTTGTTTAAAGTGGAAAGAGAACTCTGAGAAGAAAAATCGATAGATATTTAATAAGGTAAAGGCAAGTTTGTGAAAATGTTGATGAGCAGTTCTATTCATGGTCATTAATAATGACTCTCTTAAGTATCTCCTGAAAGCAGACAGATTTAAGACAAATTAGAAAGCATTTCCTAAGTAGCAAAGTAACAACATTCTGGAATATAATGCCAAGGAAGTCAGGCAGTTTCCTTCCATAAGGTTTTTGTTTGAAGGGTAGGGCAGATGCAGCCTCTTTCAGTCTGGGGTGATTTCGTTTGGGCTGGCGGTGAACAAATGAGTTGTCCATTGAACTGTATTGCTCTGCCCTCCATATTATTTTTCTGACTTAAAAAAAAAACACACACACACAAAAAAACATAAAGCCAAGACACTCTTTTAAAAAATAAATTAGAAGTTTATTTTTAGTCTTATTATCTATATAATGCACTAATTTTGGATTTTAAAAAAATTTATGGTACCTTTGATTAATATTTGCGTATTTATTTTTCTTGCTTACTAAAAGAACTTAGCACAGGTTCATAATATCTTCTTTAAAAGTCTTGGAAACAACTGTATTTTTGGAACTTAGTAGTTTTTATTTTAAAAAAGATAATAAGGTACAAATATGATATACTATGTAATACCCTTATGGAGTCAGGGCAGTATTCATAATATTCCTGCCGTGATACATACAAATATTTGCACTTGGTGGGGTAAAGGCTATACACACCCTCACATCAATTTAGGTTACATTTTCCAATCAAATAAGTTACAAAAATATTTGGTTTTCAGAATGGGTTGCAAGATTCAGAATACCCAATTAAACTCGAATTTCAGATAAGCAACAAATAATTTTTAGTATATATCCCAAATGTTGCACGCAACACATTCACTCTAGAAAGGGTATTCAGTGTTCAAATTTAACTGAGTTTCCTGGCTTTTCACTTGCAACATCTGGCTTTTTGGATTTCAGAATTGCAAAAATTGGGAACATGTATCTAGAAATATCCTAATTGAAATACTATTAATAGCTACTCTTCTAGGAGTATAGTATAGTTTGGGCCTCTTAAAAACAACAACAAAGACACCAAAAATTTTTATTAAATATGCTTTGTATGAACAGTGTATAAGGTCTGTGAAAAGGCACCACAATTCAAGATATTTCAAAATTTAGAAATAACATGGCTACTCTAAAAACAATTTTAATGTGCAGTTCTTCCCTGTTACACCTTAAAATTCATTATCTATGAAAAAACAAAGCATTCTTTTTATGAAATTCATAAAACTCTCCTGTAACAAAGATATAGCTCCATCTAATGGAAAGAATATCCAATTGCAGTCCTTCAAGGAGCTAGAAATATGTCTATGAGTGTAAAACTGTAAAGTATGGGTAGACTCCCACACACACATGCACCACACACACATGTGCAAGCCCACACACTACACACACACACATGCCCATGAGCGCGTGTGTACGTGTCGCATTGTTTTTTGTGCCTTTCCTTTTCTGAAGTCAGATGGGACCCAAAGGTATGTAGCCATAGCTTTTATAAGATCTACTCTTTTCCTTAGATTTGGACTTGAAATATAAATATATATCTGTATTTCACCAGCATACTAAGCTTTCATTCTCTCCCAACCATTACATTCCATTTCTGACTAAGCTTCCTAAACCGTGGCCTTAATCATTTCATTTCTCTCTCCCAAAACACACAGCTCCATTTCTGTTTCTTCCCTCTGCTCGCCCAACCCTCACTATCCAGCCCCTTTCCTGACCGTTCCCCACTCCCTTCCGCCCTTGTTCACAGATCCGCTTCCCTCCACTCATCCACACCCAGTGCCCTGAGGCAGTGGAACAAACGCGGGCCATGGAATCAGGCGGATGGTAGTGGTTCAGATTCCACCCGGGCCATTTAATCACTCAAGGCCTCAGTTACGTCATCTATAAAAACATAATGCATGCACATCAAGAGAATGGAGCTTTGGGTTTACCTTTTTGCTTAAGTCAGTTTGGTTTTGTCTTTTTTGTAATTTTCAACCTTGTGAGTCTGAATTCTCGAAAAAAAGAAAAGCTGCCAGGTGTTGGCCTGGCACCCACAGGCCGACCGGTATTCCGTTAAACAAAGAAACGAAAATGCACAAAGCACTAACATCAGTCACAGTTACTCAGTGACCACGAGCGAGCCAGACAAAAACAAGGCAGCTTAGTGATGCTGTCTGAGCACAGAGTAACACGAGAACACT
Organism: Murina feae; assembly: GCA_004026665.1. Classification (NCBI taxonomy): domain Eukaryota; kingdom Metazoa; phylum Chordata; class Mammalia; order Chiroptera; family Vespertilionidae; genus Murina; species Murina feae. The sequence continues at coordinate 6,189 of PVJC01006100.1, read as the reverse complement.
GCCCAAAGCACAAAAGCAATCAAACAGCCCCCTTTTCTGGCCAATATAAGGGTCCGTGTTGCTTTATCATTACATTAGCCCTAATTTATTCTTCCCACTTCCTGTGTAAGATTCATAAGGACACCCAATCACAGAATCGCTCCTGTTTTCTGACAGCACCAACCTTGCGCAAATTCTTGCTGAATGAAACCTCCTCAAACCACCCAGCAGAAGTATAAGTGCCTTTCAACACGTTTTGTAGGGAGAAGTCCCCACAGTCCCTTATGGTGTGCTGTCTCATCGCTACACACCACCAAATCCAAATTGGCTGGACGATACATGTGTTTCTAGAGTCTTTAGACTGATGAGCATCAACATCCTATAAAGTGTTCAGTGAAGTAAGTATTAATTCAGGCTCCAGAGAAACATCAATGAGAGAAAATCATTGATTGGCTGCCTCCTGCACACCCCCACTGGGGACCAAGCCCGCAACCCAGGCATGTGCCCTGACCAGGAATCGAACTGTGACCTCCTGGTTCATAGGTTGATTGATGCTCAACCATTGAGCCACGCCAGCCTGGTGAGTCTCTTATTTTTATGGGGCCCCCATACCTACAAAATTAAACTTGTTTTTATTCCTGTTAATCAGTATCATGTGAATTTAATTATTAGACCAGCCAGTGAACCTAGGAGAGAAGGGAAATTTTTTTTCTCCCCTATAAATTGTATGCAAAATATTGCATAAACTTTAGGTGTGTGCACTTTTCTGGGGAGGGATCTAGAGTCCTCATTAAAGGACTCCATGACCAACTAAAGCAGCGGTTCTCAACCTGTGGGTCGCGACGCCATTGGGGGTCGAAAGACCCTTTCACAGAGGTCGCCTAAATACATCCTGCATATCAGATATTTACATTACAATTCATAACAGTAGCAAAATTACAGTTTTGAAGTAGCAACGAAAATAATTTAATGGTTGGGAGTCTCTACAATATGAGGAATTGTATTAAAGGGTCACAGCATTAGGAAGGTCGAGAACCACTGAGTGACGCTTTCCCTGTTCAGCTACTTACTTCCCCCACACGGGCCAGTCACCTTTGCTCTAATGTTTTCCCCGGTATGACCCCAAACCAACCCTATACCGGAAATGCCCTCTCAGCTGCTGGCTCTGCTCAGCACTTAAATATTGAGCCTGAACCACACATAGGTTTCACCGTCAATAAGAAAAAGCCTGTCCACGTGGTTTACATGCTTTAAAAAAAACACACATAAAACAAACAGCAAGATCCAACAGAGGAGAAACCAGGGATTGAAGATAGCATCACAGAGAAAAGGGCATCAAAATTAAAAATCCATCCCTTTAAAATTTTGAATGTATCTCATTAACCTTCTGGTTAAATAAGGATAATTAGAAGTTTTCTTACTGGTTTATGTTTATTTATCACACCATTTAGAAGGAAAATCCTTTTATCCTGAAGTTGACATTTCTTGGTACTAATGTTATATACAAACAAGCCACCTTGTTTAAGGTACTTGAGTAAGAACATTCATAATCAAAAGACAATTTATTTTGAAAATATCCCCCTCTTGAGGGCATTACTATTTATACATCAATGTATTATAAACTGTGATATATACTGGTTGGTGGAAATGGACATAAATTAGTACACACATCTTGGAGGGCAATTTGGCAACATCTATTAACATTTCAAAACTCATGAGTACTAAGACCTACAGGCAAAAATAGTCACAAAAATGGTAAGCCCCCTAAATGTCCAGCACCTTGTGGCCAGTGAACTAAAGTATGATAAAGAAAACAGTCAAATAACAGGTAACCATTAAAAGTTAGAAAATCTATATTTATTAACTTGGAATTATCTCCAATACATGCTTGTACATACTTATTTGCACATGTATAAAAATAGCTACAGATAATTGCTGGTAATAGTTATTGCCTTTGAGAGAAAAAATGGGTCAAGAAGGGTCAGGGAGAGGAAGACGTACTTTTCACTGTATAGCCTTCCTATATAATAAAAGGCTAATATGCAAATTGTCCCCTCGACCAGGAGTTCAACTGGGAGTTCAACCAGGGGGCAGGACTGACCAGCCAACTGCCCGCAGCCTCCTGTCCCCTTCACCCGCAATGGCCCGATTGGGGCAGGCCAGCTGGACGCCACCCATGCACGAATTCATGCACCGGGCCAGTATATATATATATATATATATATATATATATATATATATATATATATACACACACACTGGCTTTTTAAACCATTTATACATATTATCTGTAAAATCCAATTAAATATTTTATAAAATTCCTGCAGAACTTATACTTACAAAATATAAGTGCACAAATCATAAGTGTAAAAGACAACAAATTTTTACAAAGTTAACATAACCAAGTAACAAAAACTCATATCAAGGAAAAAAGCACTACTAGTATATATGTAAAAACAAAATCCCATTTTATTGTTTTACCTATAAATATAGTGGTTCACCCCCTTATCTGTGAGGGATACATTCTAAGACCCCCAGTGGATGCTTGAAACCACGGACAATATCAAACCCTATATATACTATATATTTTAAATACACACGTATATACCTGTGATAAACTTTAATTTGTAAATTAGCAAAATAAGAGATTAACAATAACAAAATAGAGCAATTATACTGTAATAAAAGTCATGTGAATATGGTCTCTCAAATTATCTTATTGTACTTACCTTTCTTCTTCCTGTGATAATGTGAGATAAAATGCCTATGTAAGGTGAATGAGGTACTAGTAAATATTGACCCTCACTCCATTACACCCACAAGCCACGCCCACAAACCAATCAGAGTGGCTGTATGCAAATTAACCTAGCAAAGATGGCAGCCAGCAGCCAGCAGCCATGGAGCTAGAACAAACAGGAGGCCAGTGATGAAGGAAACTGCCTGCCTAGGCCATTTGGGCCTCTACTCAAGGCAACAATGTTTCAATTATAGAAGCCACAGAGCTGAAGCAAACAGGAGGCTTTGTTGCCTGCCTAGGCCTCGGCTCAAGGCAACAAAGTTTCAATTATACAAGATAAATAAACCTCAGAAACCAGGCAGCCTTGCTGGGACATTAGGTCAATGAGAGCTGTGGGCAGCCTGAAAATGGCCCTTAGCCTCTCACCCAGGCTGGACAGGCACCCCAGTAGGGACCCGAACACTGAAGGGGCTGTGGGAAGCCTGAAAACGGCCCTCAGCCCCTCACCCAGGCTGGCCACACCCCCAGGGGGTGAGGGTCCCCCCTGGGGGGCTTGGCCAGCCTGCAAACAGCCATCAGCCCCTCACCCAGGCTGGCCAGGCACACCAGCAGGTGGACATCCCCCGAGGGGTCCAAGTCTGCGAGAGGGCACAGGACAGGCTGAGGGATCCCCCCGAGTGCACAAATTTTTGTGCACCAGGCCCCTAGTTGTGATATAATCTTAGATTACTATTGATTTTCTTAAGATACATGACAAGTACTTTTCGACTTCTCTTTGGCATATCCAAATTGCCAGCATCTCTACTCCTGAGCGTTGGTGCCATTGTTAAGTAAAATAAGGATTACTTGAGTACAAGTACTACATTACCTCCACAGGTGATCCTTAACCTAGATGGCTACTAAGTGACTAAGTGACTAATGGGTAGGAAACAGATACAGTATGGATGCGATAGAAAAAGGGATGATACACATTCCAGGCCTCATGGAACAGGATGGTGAGAGATTTCATCACGCTACTCAGAATAGTGTGCAATTTAAAAGTTATGAATTGTTTATTTCTGAAATTTTCCATTTAATATTTTTGGATTATGGTTGACTGTGAATAAGTGAAACCATAAAGAATGAAACTGCGGATAAAGGGGAAGGGGGACTGCTGTATTTCAGTATGTATCTCTTGTGAAAGAAATTTCATCTAAAATGGAACTGGCCCTAGATGGTTCGGCTCAGTGGATAGAGTGTCAGCCTGCAGACTGAAGGGTCCCAGGTTTGATTCTGGCCAAGGGCACGTGACTGGGTTGCAGGCTCAATCCCCAGTAGGGAGTGAGCAGGAGGCAGCCAGTCAATGATTCTCTCTCCTCATTGATGTTTCTATCTCTCTCTCCCTCTTCCATTCTCTCTGAAATCAATAAAATATATTTTAAAAATAAACGAATAAAATAAAATGGAACTGGATGATATAAATGGAAAATCTCACACACGAATCCTGAGGAAAATGAAACTTAAGAACTGAGAGGCTGATTTCCCACAAATGTCTTATTTACAGAAGATAGAAATTTATCTCCTGACCAATGAGCTTCCACCAAGAATCTCTCCCCATCCTCAAGCCAATGAACTTACTGCTCCAATTCTGCCTGCATTTCCTGCCCTTTTGTCCTTCCTCCCCATAAATACAGCCAGCCCACCACAAATCCTCAGTGGACTTGCCTAGAGCTTGCTACAGCATGGGTTTTCTATATTGCAATTTCTCTATTTCTGAAATAAACCTTTTTCTGGTCATTTGAACTTACCTTCGTTTACCTCTGTATTTAGGTTGACACTCCTAACAGAAACATAACCAAAATACCATTATCATACGCAATAAAATTAACAATTGCATTTGAAAGTATTTAATGCTTATATTTTTAATACCTAGTTCACGTTCAATGTTCTTTATCTCAAAAAAGTCTATTTAATGAAAGATTTGACTTGGGCAGTGAGCACACAATACAATATACAGATGACCTATTATAAAATTGTACACCTGAAACTTAAATAATTTTATTAACCAATTTCACCCCAATGAATTCAATAAAAAATGTTTATTTACATTTGACTTGTTTGAATCATGATCCCATGGTCGATTATATTTAGTCGATTTTTCTTTTAAATCTTTTGTTTATGTTAATGCTATATTTTTGTTGTTGAAGAAACTGGTCATTTATCTTGTAGAATTTCTCATATTCTGAATACAGCTAATTGATTGAAGTGGCCATTTAACATGTATTTTATCTGCTGCATTTTTTGTAAGCCAGTATAGACCTAGACGCAATATGCTTTCTTGAATTGGCAAACAAGAGCTTTGTGTTGCAGTATGTTTCGGAAGTGCTTCATAGTTTTGTAAACCAATACATTGAGATTCACTCGGTTTGGGATTCTTTTGTAGTGAATAATACTATTACCTTGAGGTATTATTCACAGTCTAATGAAGGAAGAAAGCAAGTAAACTGAAAATTCGGGTCAATGTGTCAAAATACCTGTGGTGCAGCTTAAACAAAAAGAAAAGGTAGTGGTATCAGCTAGAGTGCCAGGGAATTCCGCCCAACACACACACACACACACACACACACACACACACACACACACACACACACACACCACTAGCTGCCTTTGGCTCCTCTAGGGTTGGGCTGAGAAAGGAAGGGGCAGAAAAGTTCCTTCTTAAGGGCTGCCATCTGTCACACCTGTCAGAATGGCTCTGATAAAAAATATCAACAAATACAAGTGCAGGAGAGGATGCAGAGAAAAAAGAACACTAGTGCATTGTTGGGGTTGTAAATTGGTGCAGCTACTATGGAAAGCAGTATTGAGGTTCCTAAAAAAAATTAAAAATACAACTACCACAGGACCCAGCAACTCCATTTCTGGGTACTTCTCCAAAGAAAACAAAACACTGATTTGAAAAGATATAGGCACCCTTATGTTCATGGCAGCTTTATTTACAATAGCCTAGGTATCTACCAATAGATAAATGAATAAATATGTAACATATATACACACACACACACACACACACACACTAGAGGCCCAGTGCACGAAATTCGTGCATGGAGTGAAAAGAGGGGGGTGGGGATGGTGTCCCTCAGACCAACCTGCACCCTTTCCAATCTGGGACCCCTTGAAGGATGTCCGACTGCCCATTTAGGCCCAATCTCGTGGGATCGGGCCTAAATGGGCAGTCAGACGTCCCTTTCACAATCCAGGACTGCTGGCTCTTGACCTCTTACCTGCCGTTTGCCCCTAACCACTCCCCTGCCAGCCTGATCAACACCTAACTGCTCCTGTTCCAGCCTGATTGCCCCTAACTGCCCTCCCCCTGCCAGGATGTTCCCCCCCAACTGTCTTTTACTGCAGGCCTGGGTCCCCCACAACTGCCCTCCCCTGCACACCTGGGTCCCTCCCAAATGCCCTCTCCTGCAGGCCTGGGTCCCCCCCCC
>PVJC01006099.1:0-56291 GCA_004026665.1 Murina feae | reverse complement strand
TAGAATCTCCCATTGCAAAAAAATATTTATGATTGTTTACATTATTTAGCTTGCCCACTCATATTCTAGATTGCTTTGATTAGAATAGATTTGATTTAAGTCATGAAGATTTCCATCTATAGCAAAACCAAACCAAACTTAATTATCCCTTTTTTTTTGCAAAAAGTATAATTTTACAATGTACTGCAACCTTAGAATATACTCTTCAAACAGAAAAAAACAAAAACCCACCCAGTTTTGATTGTAGAATTGCTGTGCTAATTTTGAAAATTTGCTAAATATTTCTGATTCTCCTCAGTTCTTGGAATGGATAGAACTAAATTGTTTTTGCTTGTCCCTAGTGATTTAAGTGGGGCCAGAAAAGGAGTGCAGGCCAGTAAGTATTGTACTTGAGGCCAAAACATTTAACTGTCAATGTTCCTTCATCTTTCTCATACCTTTTCTTATACTTGAGATGGAGGTTGCCATGTACCCTGCTTACCTAAGTTACTAGGATTAGCAGAGCTCCTCTGCCAACCTGTAATGAACAATTAGTGTTGGTATGAAGTATACCTTTGTAATTTAAGCCACTCAGATGATGTTTGGTTGTTATTGCAGCAAAATCTTCTTTCTCTAGCAAAACTGAGTTACTTGGACCTGAGTTATCTCCTATTTAGTAGGTCAATATTGTGAACTGATGGAACCTTCTTTCTTTTTTTAAAAAAATATATTTTATTGATTTTTTACAGAGAGGAAGGAAGAGGGATAGAGAGTTGGAAACATCAATGAGAGAGAAACATCGATCAGCTGCCCCCTGCACCCCTCCCACTGGGGATGTGCCCGCAGTCAAGGTACATGCCCTTGACCAGACTCGAACCTGGGACCTTTCAGTCCCCAGGCTGACGCTCTATCCACTGAGCCAAGCTGGTCAGGGCGGAACCTTCTTTCAATAATTGTCAGAGAGTTGTGTCAATGTTTTAATCACTGACAATAAGAAAGAGATCAGAACTATAGGTCTCTTACAACTTTTCTACCAGATAGTTTTATGAAGGACAAATAAATAAAAAGCAAAAACAAACCCCCAAATAAGCGACTGACCAATTTCTATAAATGTCCAAACTTCTACTAACCATCAGTTACAAAATCTATCAAACAACCCATTTCAAAAATCTGGGGGTAGCCAGGCTGGCGTGGCTTGGTGGTTGAGGATCGACCTGTGAACCACGAGGTCAGGGCCGGGTTGTGGGCTAGGTTCATTCAAGAGGGAGCTAACCAATGATTCTTTCTCATCATTAATGGTTCTCTCTCTCTCTCTCTCTCTCTCTCTCTCTCTCTCTCTCTCTCTCTCTCTCTCTCTCTTCCTTTCCTTCCTCTCTGAAATAAATAAATAAATATATATATTTAAATCTGGGGGTAATCTCCGTTCTCTGTCCTTTGTGGCATGCCAGCCGGCACCTTGTCGGAAAGGATCACTGCTGAACAAATGGATCATTATTCTGGAGGCAGGAGCAAGGGGCTGAGTTCTAACTTGAGGATGGGGGACAAATTCTAGATCTACAGTGCCGAATAGGTTAGCCTTTGACCTTGTACTGGGATTTTTATACTTTCTCACACGAGGGAAAGATGATTGCCCAGTATTGCTAGCCAATCACACATCTTGATGACCGCTTGTCTCAACCAATAAAAAATTGTCACAAGCCTTTGTAAATTACTAAGCTGCCACGTACAGGTTCACAGAACAATATGTGGAAATTTGAAACATTTGCCACAGTTGCCCCTGGAGTGTAAAGTATTGATTGGGAAAGTTCAAATCCTAACCAGCCTAGAAAATGGACCCCTGACTAGAACTCTCCAAAGGTTAAACATTTTTTCTAGTTTGTGAAATAGAGATAAACTAATGTACCTCATATTGTACCTACTGGAGTATTTTAACGTAGATTACAGGTACTAACAGAACTAACTATGGAGTTTTGGTTATTTCTCCTCATGTTCTATTAGGAGTACAAACACCATTAAAACTGACCAGAAGCTTACAGTATGTTACTTAACAGATACAGGTGTATTAGTCCTTGGTTTTTATTAGTTTACTTAAAAATATAGCTCTGGTTCACATGAGTATTAAATAGACCAAGAACTATTCATAGTTAATTAACCAAGGAGATAGATATATATATATATATATATATATATATATATATATATATATATATACACACACACACACACACACACACACACACACACACTATTTATATATAGTGTAGGGTTTGCTAAACTAAAGAACTGCATAGAGTTAAAATGAAAATCTTGAAACTTTGGTTAAAAGGTTAGATTCTGCTTTTCTCTTTCTGCATATTCATGGTCTGGAAAGGGGACCAGCCTTCCTTAATGTTTTAGTTTCCAAATGTTTTGCCAACTATGAATGAACTAGGTCAGTGAAGAAAAACATTCTCCATGAATATTCTGCTGTTTGAAAACTGGACTGGCTCAACAATCATTTTGTTAATATTTTCACAGAGTTGGAATATAACTTATAAAATCTTATTAGTAAGCATATGTTTTCCAAAATTTTCATCTCATTTCAAATTCTTTTCATAAATAACTTTGATGCCTGTCACAGCTAATCAGATTGGTAGGAAAATTAATTGTAAATACAGTATATAAAATGTTATTTTAAAGAAAACCATGAATAGTACTTTAAGAATTAAAAATTTAGACATTAGACATGTTTATAATATATTTTAGTATTAAAATTTTAAAATAAAGCAGTATTTAACAAGTAGTATTCCACTAAGAACCCCTGAGATTCAAATTTTTTTTAATTAGAGATATTAAACAAATTAATTGGTGGTGATTTGTTTGTTTACCCATAGGACAATCTTTTGTCTCTAAAATGTTTATGGAATTTTATGAACAACTATAACAATAAAAATAGGAAGAGCTCATTTTGACTCCAAATTCAATTTATGTAAACTAAATTTTGGCTGGGATTGTGTTAATATTTTGTTAATTTTGACTCCTGTTAATTTTTTATAAGTTGCTCTGGTGCACAGACTGATGCTCTAACCATGTAACCACACCAATCAGGACTAAAGTGACATTACTTAAACTTTTAGACACCACATTTTAATAAGAATATTTTGATTTTAAGGTTTTTTTGAATAAATTTAAACTAAACCATGTGTGCTAGTTACTAGAATTTTTTAAGTTCAGCTTTATTGTGGTATAACCCTGTCTAATAAGGAGGGAATAATCTGCTTGACTGTCACACCCTCAAAGATGGCAGCACCCAGTTCCCTCCAGCCACCAAGGGCCGCCCGAGGCTCAGGCAACCATGGCTGGCTGAGGAGGCTTGCACTGCTGGGAGTAGCAGCAGCAGAGGTGTGATGGGGGCATTGCCTTCCTCTGATCCCCAGGTCGCCTCCCACCCCTGAGGGCTCCCAGACTGTGAGAGGGGGCAGGTCTGGCTGAGGGAGCTTCCCCTCCAATGCATGAATTTTCATGCACTGGGCCTCTAGTTGATACATAAAATTGCATGATGTTTAAGTGTACATCATGGTGAATTGTTACATGTATGGACTATGAAAGGATTCCCTCCATCTAGTTAATTAGCATACCTGTCATTTCACATATTTAGCTGTGTGTGTGTGTGTGTGTGTGTGTGTGTGTGAACTTTTCAGTTCTAATCTCTTAGTAAAGTTCATGGAAATTTTTTAATGGCGATCATATCTTGATTTATTTCTTTTCCTCTCCCAATAGATGTAGCTTTCTCTACCAGGAAGCAGTCTAGAGCAGTGCTAACCAAAAGGCGGTCCGTTGGCTGGTCCCTACTGATACCAATCAGAAAACCAAAAGTATGAAAACTGAGAGTAAGCATTTAGCAAATTTTATAAAACTTTGACAGTTACTTTGTGTCTGTTGACTCAAATAATATAGATAGATAGATAGATAGATGATAGATAGATAGATAGATAGATAGATATAGATAGATAGATATATATGAAAATGTTCTTTAATTTGGCTTTTCTAGTTATTCATTTTTATTGTCCATGACTATTTGGGGAAAAAGTCTGGCTCTTCAGCACAATTAGTTTGAGAAGCACTGTGCTGGGACTTTCAGTGTTTACATAATGGAGAAGCATGTCCTATCTTATAGGACAAGTATGATCAATAGTAAAATGTAGTATATTTCTACACTATTTGAAACATCAAGAATACAATAGGATTGCATATATTCAAAGAGGAACTTATATTTTGATTAATAAATGTCTTCCTTCCTTTAAGACAATTGTTAAATATTTATGTAAAAACATTCTAAATGCAAGAAGTCATATTTAAACACTAAATAGAATGTCAACAGAACTGCATTTACAAAATCTTATTATCACTTTATAATAAACCAATTTTCTCCTCTTGACTATTACTTAACTTCTATAGTCTGGTATTTGCATATAATGCTCTTTAAATATTTATTAGGAAAGAACTTAATAAAATATGAATTTACCAACCCAAGATGTAATTTCTCATAAAAATCTTGCATTTATGCATTAAGATATTGTATGGACCTAATATTTGATCAAGAAGAAAATTTTTTAAATTCCTCAAAAATGAACTAATGAAATTATTTATTGACAGTTATATTATTTAGTATATTATTTAACAACCACCTATTATCAAATTCCTACCAGTGAAAATTATTCATCATTGCTGATTCTTATAGGTACAGGTAAGAGATATGCAAACAAGACAGCCTTCAATCTTCTAAACCAAGCAAAATGAAGTTTAAACATCAATATTAATAGAGAAAAGTTTTCTCTAATTGGTTACTAAGTCACTAGTATTAATTAAATACTAGTATCAGTTATACTCCAATAAAGCTAAAATTAAAAAAATTTAGTAACTAGCACACAGTGTTTAGTTTAAATTTGTTCAAACAAATCGTAAAATCAAAATATTCTTATTAAAACGGGGTGTCTAAAAGTTTAAGTAATTCACTTTAGTCCTGACTGGTGTGGGTACATGGTTAGAGCATCAGTCTGCACACCAGAGCAACTATATTAAAACCAGCCACGTTCAAACCCTCACACAAAGAGGCATTGTTTGCTGGGCATGTGGCAAGCCGGCAGTGGCTTTATAAATGTATTATTAAACTGCCATTACTGCCATCTAGTGGGAAGAAATAATCCATGTCACTATGTCGGGGATTGTATATAAAGCCCTAAATTTCTAGGAGGAAAGGGAAAACCACTGTGTATCTTAAGAGGTAAAAGAGCAAGCGGGAAGACAGGATCTCGTGAATGCTGAAACATAACAGATGATTATCCACTTAACAAGTTAAATGTTCGAGGAGAGAAAAGAGTAGGAGGGAATGCGTGCCTCTATCACACACATTTTGTGCAGAAAGAAACTTGCATATACAATGTTATTTCTCACTGAACACAGTGAAGTCACCTGAACCAGGGCGTTAGTACATTTCTTTCTTTACCTATTGGCATGTAAATTAAGTGTTTTGCATATGCTTTTCAAGCCTTAAGAATCAAGAGAGCACAGCTCTTCTCAGACTCTAAGGTACCGGGGAATCACCTTATCATGCAGGTTCAGCCTCAGTTATCTCAATGCCAGAGATTATGCATTTTTAACAGACCTCGGGTGATGCCCAGGTTGCTGTTTATGTCCAGGTCATACTGTGAGTAATGATAGCCTTTGAGTAGTTTCTCAAAAGGAAGGGGTTCAAAAATAAAGTAAAACCCCCATAGTATACATACATGGCACTGTATGTTATCTTGTTACAACATATTGAGTAGTTCATTCAATGGCCGGTAGAATCAAATGGCCAAATTCATTACTTGGCTTTGTTGCTTACTGTGCGTGTAACCTTGGGCAAGATACTTAATATCTCTATGACTCAGTTTCCTCCTGTCAATGAAAACAGGCATCCCATGGTTCTTAGGAGGAATAAATAAGATTTTTAAAAATCTCATAATGAACCATGTGAAATTACCCTTTTTATACATTAAAAGCAAGCATTCCCAATGTTATATAATTAAAAATAAATGTGTAAATAGCATGTAGTTTCTTGGCCAACACATGTCATAGCGTCAGTGTGTGGAGCATATGAATCTACTCTCATTCCTAAAAGTTTCATTCAATGAAAAGAGAATTTTGAAATGTCCATAGAAGAAGCCTGAAAAAGTATGTGAAAGGTGTGTCCTTGGGGTTTTGATGGATAAAATAGAAATTTGTGAATTATTCTGTAAAGAAATCCAGTTGGGTGTGGGAAATAGAAAGAATTACAATAGATTAATAAATAGTGGGGCTATTTAGTTTTGCCTTTTTGTATTACTGGGAACCAAGCTGAGAAGGGAAATGCATTGATTTTCAGAGCAGTATTTTAGGTTCACACAGAGGAAGGTATGGAGATTTCCCATGTACTCCCTGCCCTCACACATGCATAGACTCCCTCACTATCTATATCCTCCACTAGAGTGGTACATTAGTTACAATAGAACCTACAGTGCATTGACATAGCATAGTTTACATTAGGGTTCATTCTTGGTGCTGTACATTCTATGGGCCTAAACAAATGAACAATGAAATGCACCCAGTGTTAGAGTATCATACAGAGTAGTTTCACTGCCCTAAAAATCCTTGTGCTGTGCCTATGCATTCCTCTCTCTCCCTTCACTACTGGCAGCCATTGATCTTTTTACTGTCTTAAAAGTTTTGCCTTTTCCAAAAATGTCATACATTTGGAATCATGCAGTATGTAGCCCTTTTTGATTGTCTCCTTTTATACAGTAATATACATTGAAGTTTCTTTCATGTCTTTTTATGGCTTGATGGCTCATTTCATTTTAGCACTGAATAATTTTCCATTGTCTGAATGCACCACCATTTATGAAGCTGGGTAATGTGTTTTTAGACAACATCAAATTCTTATCTTGCAGTAGCAGGTATAAAGTGTGAGGACATAAGAGGGTAAAAATTCTGGATAAATTTACTAAAATAAGCATGTTATGGTTTGCTGTGTTAACATAATATGCTGCAGAGCAATGGTTTAAAGTCCACATTTATGGTGTAAAGGTTTATTTGGTTTTCATAGTTCTTTATAGAATTATTTTTCATATTGGTGTATAGAGGGAATGTGATTTGTTTTGTTAATTGCTACATTCCACCTTAAAGTTTATTATTCCTCTAAAGGAAATGGCAGCTTTGTTCTTTAAAAAGGCTTATGTGAAATTCAAATGATTTAACTTGCTTTTAGAGAACTCTATTTTCTACATAAGATTTTCAACTTATGTGCCACAAGAATTTTTAAGACATGCAATACCTGACCATTTAGTCAGTCACAGACCTCTTTTCCCTTGGATTGAAAAAATAATAATAATTACAACATCCAACACAATAATAGCCATCCACTGTGAATGGATAAAAATATACCTTTTTTTTTTCATATTCACAAAAAATATATTTAGTAATTAGCATATGTGTGGCATGAGATGAAAATGGTTAAAAATTGCCATTCTAGACAGATAATGAAAAACAAACAAACAAATACATGTGTAGAGCAAAACTTGATATAGATAGGTAACACTATAGGGACCAGCAAAAACTGGCATCCTAAGATATATAGTTAATTAAAGATTGAATAAAAATTGTCCTTGAATTTTAGAATACATTTAAAGCAGCCATATTAGGTCATTAATGATTGTGTAGCTAATGCTAGAAAGGGGAAAAAAAGATTGAAAGATTAGGTTGAAAAATGGACTTTAGGTTAGATCTTGAGGAATAAAAGATATGAGCAAAATTTAGTTCTTAAGATTATTTATCTAATCTAATAAAAGCATAATATTGAAATTGACCATTTCTTTGGGATGCCTAAGCCATGCCCACCAGCCAATCAGAGCCACTGTATGCAAATTAACCCAGCCAAGATGGAGGCTGGCACTCAGGGAGCTGAGTAAATAGGCAGCTTCTGTTGCAGCAGGAGTGAAACTGTTTGCCAGCCCCTGGGTTTCTCCCTGCTTCAGGCAACAACATATTTGCAACATTGTCTCAATTATAGAAGCCTCAGAGTTGAAGCAAACAGCAGTCCTGGCTGGGACTACTAAGGCAACATTGTCTCAATTATAGAAGCCATGAGCTGAAGCAGGCAGGAGGCTTCCTTACCTGCCTAGGCCTTAGATTAAAGGAACTGTGTATCAATTGTAGAAGATAAATAAACCCCAAAAACCTGCGTCCAGCCAGCCTTGCTGGGGCATTGGGTCAGTGGGAGCTGTGGGCAGTCTGAAAGCCAGAAAACAGCCCTAAGCCAATCACCCAGGCTGGCCACACCCCAATGGGGTGAGGGTCCCCACTGGGGAGCTTGGCCAGCCAGCAAACAGCCCTCAGCCCCTCACCCAGGCTGGCCAGGTACCCCAGTAGGGACCCAAAACCTGAAGGGGCTGTGGGCAGCCTGAAAACGGCCCTCAGCCCATCACTCAGGCTTGCCACACCCCAATGGGGTCAGGGTCCTCATTGGAAGGCTTGGCCAGCCTGCAAACAGCCATCAGCCCCGCATCCAGGCTGACTAGGCATGCCAGCAGGTGGACATCCCCAGAGGGGTCCCAGATTGTGAGAGGGCACAGGCCATGCTGAGGGACCTCCCGAGTGCACAAAAATTTGACACTGGGCCCCTAGTATCAAATATTGCTAGATAGTTTGCTCATTCTGTGGCACTGGCACAATGCCAAGGGTGAATGAAAATATTGCTCAATCAATTTTTTAATAATATCTTTGTTATATGAATAGTAAATTTCTATTGTAAAAAATGAAAATAAGTAATAAAGAGCAATTATTCATAATTCCTGTTTTGAGTGTAAACTATGCACATTTGGTATATAATCTTTCATACATTTCTCTCACATGTACACACACACACACACACTAGAGGGGGCCTGGTGCATGAATTTGTGCACAGGTGGGGTCCCTTGGCCTGGCTGGTGATTGGGGCCTATTGAGGCCATCTTGCCCAGTCCTGATTGGGGCATATCGGAGCCAGCTGGCCAGGGGGATGGGCTGTGTGAAGTTGGCTGGCTGTGGGAAGTTGGCCGTGGGAGTGCACTGACAACCAGGGGGTAGCTCCTGCTTTGAGCATCTGCCCTCCTAGTGGTCAGTGTGCGTCATAGCAACCGGTTGTTCGGTCATTTGGTTACTTAGGCTTATATCTATATCTATATATCAATTGGTCCTTATTTGCATTTTTTATAATTTTAAACATATACTTAACATATTACAACTTTCCATATAGTTTTAAAGAATTTTGAGTATTATTTTTTAATTAAAAAACAACAACAATGTACTTAACATGTAAGAGTTTAACTCCTCCCTGTTGATTTTCACACAAAAATCTATTTGGAAATGGTAGGATACCACATTCCAACTTACTATTGCTTAAAGGAACATATTGGGTTTTCCTCCCCCCCCCCCCCACACACACACACACACAATATAGCACAACATGCTGCATTCATTTATAGGGTTGGGCAAAAGTAGGTTTACTGTTGTATGCAAAACACAATTTATTCTTTCTTTTTTTTTTCAGTTCAATGTCTCTTTTGGGTTTTCCTTTTAAGAGAAGACACCTCTCTTTCCAATGTTGAGGTTGTTGCTGATCTTTTCTGTCTTAACTTGTCTGTTTCTTTAGGTATTTAGGTTTGTAGGTTCATTATGAATGAGAGGCCAAGCCGTGGGATTTGGCTCCCTTTCAATCTCCTACTCTCTCTGCTCTTAACAACTTCGTGCGGCCATTTTTGCGGTTGTCTCACCCAGTCTCTCTCTGGCATTGATGTTGGAAACCCATTATCCTAGAACCATTGGTAGCTTGGTTTAATTTCTGATTTGAGAAACTCTCAGCATGTTCATAAACTTCCATTAACTTAAGCCCTGTCCCCTGTGACCTCCTACACAGCTTTGGCTGTGATTGTCTTGTGTGGTTGCTGTTTGTTATTTGCTCTTATTCAACCTCTCACTCAAAAAGGGAGCTTTACCCTAATCCCTAGTTTCAGGCAAGAAGCATGGCCGTTTTCTGGTCCTCAGATCCACGTGGAAGATTATTTTGTTCCCCCTTGTACCATTCGGGGCGACCATGCTGGCCACCGCTGTTCACTTTCAAATTGGGGACCTACCCTTTCAGCCTCACTTGCTGACTTGCATTTCTTCTTTGGTTTTTATTCATTGAGATTTCATCCTGTTTTTAAGACTAGCTTTGTCTTCTGGACTTTTTTCTTTCTGCATCTCATCTACCTTGCTATGTCTTCAAAGTGATAGTAATACATCACATCATGAATGTGGTGCCGTCTTTATTATTTTTATTATTATTATTATTATTACTGATTTCAGAGAGGAAGAGAGAAGGAGAGAGAGAGAGAAACATCCATGATGAGAGAAAGTCGTAGGTTGGCTGCCTCCTGCCTGCCCCACACTGGGGATCGAGCCCACAACCTGAGCCTGTGCTCTGACCAGGAATCGAACCATGACCTCCTGGTTCATAAGTCGACACTCAACCACTGAGCCACCTGGCTAGACTGCTGGGCTTCCATCTTGACTGGAATTTTTTTTCTAGTATGAAATCTATTAATGTTTTCTTAAGAAGCAGTATTTTATTGGGTCTCTTTAAATATATTTCTCCAAAAAAGTTAAGTAGTACTTTTTCTAGTGAGGTAGAATTTTGAAAGAGGCCTCATATCTGAGAACCATGATATATGTGCCTACACATTCTAAAGAAATGTTCTATACTCTCAGATTGACACTAGGGAAAGTAACCTTATTGTGTCATCACAAAAGGAGCTGTCATTGACCACAAGAACTCACAAACACATCCCATCAGAAATGTCACCAAAACAAGTTGCAACTGTACTAATTAAGAAGGTGCCTGCTGCACCATAAGTTCTTCATTCTCTTCTTTAATCATGAGCAAACATAGTGAATGGGGAAAAGAAACTCAAGGTTTGAATTGTGGAAAGAAGTGACCATTTCCTCTCTCCACCACTGCAACTTCCGAGCCTGAATCCAGCCTACTTAGAAGAAATAAAAGCATTAGACTGGACTGTATATTTTAAATCAGTCATTTATCATCAAAAGCTATGGATTTTCCCAAGACCTTTCTAAAAAAGAAAACATATAGATTCAGAGCATAATTAATATAAGACAGTGGTAAAACAAGCAAACAAACAAAAAAAAAACCTTTGGTTTATTTTGGACTTGGTTCCTACCAAGTGCAAAGTGTTCAGAAATTTTATGTTAGACCCTCTCTGTGCATTCTCCTTGCTATTACATTTAACGATGCAATTTTGAAAATCTTAAAAGAAATAGATACAGGCTTGAAATATTCATGTGTATACAGACTTTGTGATTAAAGCAAAAAAAAATGTTTAATGAAATCAAAACTTCCAGACTCTAAATTGCAATCCAATTCACATGAATACGAATGAGTTTAAAAATAATATTGCATATGTATAAAAAAGTCAAATAAGGAAATATAATTCAGCAGCTATATTTGTATCTATTTAATTTTAAGCCATGATAAAAGAATTGCTCTGCTGTGGCTCATTAGCACACTACTAGAAAACAATTCATAACTTTTTCCCCCATTTTATGGAATGTTTTATTTTGCCTCATTATGTTATGTGTTCTCATAAAATATACCTCTGTGACTTATATAAATGTTAAAAGGAATTATTTCTGGTAAATATTATTGGCAATAAGAATGGCTTAGGTAAACTATTTTAGAATTGCTAGGGGCTTATATGGATATCAAATTTATCACTACGTAAATTCATAACATACATTTATTTTTATATCTTTGTTGTTATTGTTCTGGGGATTTTTTTTGTGTGTGTGCATATATCCTACTATATTCTTTGCTCACATTTTCCAATTTTATGATTCCCTTTTCTTAACTCTCCTAAGATTCTGATAAATTGAATGTTATTAGTGGTAGTGATCTAATTAGAATGTTTATATGAATCCATAAAACTTTACATTGCTAGAGTAAATTATTTACTATATGATGCAGGTTAAAAAATTCCCTTCAATCCAAAATATTCTCTAATCATAATAGTCTGTATAGAATTGAGTGTGTTTTTTATATTTTAAAATATTGATCATAAATATAAGATTTGGAGTTGGCAACTAAATAATAATATGTAGTGATATTAAAGATCCACTTGCTTATTGTAAGATTAATCAGCATAGTTCTGTTGTCAAGTATTTGCCAACATATATAAAAATGTACATAAATTTGAGTATATAAATGCATAAAGGTTAGCTTAAAGTTCCAGACTTGAGAAGAAAAATTAAATGCTTGAATTAATTATATGCTATATAAAGATTTTTTAATATTACTAATAAAGAATTGGATACAGATGTGTAATTTGGTCTTTGTAGTGAATATTCTCTTTTAATTTTATTTACATGTAATATTCTGGGCAAATACCGATATTTTAATGTCTTCAAGTGATGTAAAAGAAAGGAATTTAAAAGTAGATTTGAATGAATAATCCATGTTTATCATTTTTTTTCTTTTTTTTATTGCTTAAAGTATCACAACAAATGATAGATAAGTATTACATCAAATGATAGATAGATCTCCATTTTTTCATATTTATCATTTTTGAAAGCTTCATGGTGAGCTGCATAAAGCTTTGTCATCCAGAAAACTTATTACTAAAACTTGCCTAATAGCAATAGATTGACATTAACAGGGAGAAAATAAATATAATTCATTTCCCATGACACTGAATATGCTAAACAAGGTAAAAATGTAAAGTAATTTTGAAAATTTAAAGTGATAGTACAATATTAGTTAATTTTATTTTAGGTATGATCATCACTGTTATTGAAAAAAGACAGATTTGATTTACCAGAATTATTTAGTTTAATTTAGATTAAAAGCTACTTCCTGACATACAAATTGACCCTAGTATCATCTTTTCTGAGATGTTATTGACTGAAACATGTTGATTAAATTTTGTAGTTAACTAAATTACAAGATTCATAACTGATAAAGCCTTAATGAAGTATACAACTTTATAATATGAACTGACATTTCTCTAGTGCTAGGCAGTTTCCAAAATGCTTTCATAAGCATTATCTTTTTTCTATACCTACAACAATCTTTGTTGTAGGAAGTAGCATACTTCTTTTAGAGATAAAAACATATAAGTTTCAGATATTACAGCACTCAACTAGTAGATGAATGAATCAGATCACAATTCATGTCAAGAGAAGAAATATAGCGTCAAGATTAGGAATCTGGACACTGGGGATCTGAGTTCAAATTCAGAATTTTCCTCTTACCAGTTGTGTGCCCTGGGGCAATTACAAAATATCTCCATGTCAGTTCTCTTAATCGTTCACATGGGATAATAAAAGCATCAATATTATAAGGTTGTTGTAATGATTAAATAAATTGGCAGCTGAGAAGTGCTTTGAAATTTTATATATTTTTATTGGAAACCAATAAATATGTGTTGATTGTTGTTGATTACTACTTATTCAACTTAGAGGTTCAAAATTGCAGCTATTTGATGTGCTTATCAGAATTCTTTCAGCTTTAGTGAGAGATGTCTAAATTAAAATAGCTTAGACAAAAAGAGGTGAAATAGTGGACCACTGAGTTGGGAAAGTTGCTATAGTGACTCCTACATTCAAACGAAGATCTGAATGTCAAATTAGATGGCATTGGAGACTCGGTTCTTTCCCAATCCATATCACTATCCATTTCTCATTTCTGCTGTCATCTCATGGGTGCACTTCATTCTCTCCTACAAAAGATGGGCTCTGTTTATGTCAATCACAAGGAAAGACTCTGATTGGCTCTGCTTAACATTTGTGCCCACCCTTTTTACTTCTGCCAGTATTGCTAGGGGAACTGGTTACATACTCATCTCTGTCTAGGAGACTGGCTTATTAACGGAAGGAACTGAATGAAATGTATACTGGTCAGAAAAAATAAATAGAAAAATAGGAAACAATGCATTATATTTGGCTTCTTAAAAATCATAGAAAAAAATTCTTAAAATTTACATTATCCACTAAATCTGCTCCCTAAGGTTTGCCTAAGATCCCCTGTTCACTGAGATGAATATGATGCCATGATACAATCATGCTAGCTATCACTCTGAGCCTTGCTTTGTAATCTGAGTGCAGTGGAGGGTATCTGTTTGCACAATTCTGTACCAGCAGACAAACAGCCTATGAGTGTCTGATTTCAGAAACAGATCAGCAGAGATTTGCAGCCATCTAATCACTGAAACATTTCTCCGACATCATGTATTATATTAAGGTTACAGCAGAAGCTTTACTTGAAAATCAGTTAACAAATATAAATACGTCGGTTAGTATGTTGTTATTTTGTCAACCAGGGTAGCATGCCTGTATCGCCTTTGAGTCAGCATTCGTACTGCTAAAATATATTAAAGTCATTTAGTGGTGTAATTATCAAAGCGTGAAATTTGAATAAGATATTTGCCAAGTTCTTCTACAATTCGGTGGCTTCTGGCTTATACTTTACTAACCATCGATCTATATAAATGTGGGGGGAGGTAGGGTTATAGAACTGTCATATTAAGGAGTTGGTTTGGAGTAATTAAAATTTCTTGAAGAACCTTTAGTACTTTTTTTTTGTAAGACTCTATTGTATCTTTAAGAAATAGAATACCTATGTAAATCAAGTTAATTAAAAATGTACTAAAAGCATAGTTGATATTACATTTGTTTTTAAATATCAGGTGAGTTTTTATATTAATTAATAATAAGAGGACAGAGTCTATTAGTTTAATTTATAAAAATTATATAATCAGATAATTTTATTTAGAAACAAGGCAAAAATCCAGAAATTCATCTGAGATTGGTATGACTAGTGTTTCTCCTTGAGAGTTTATTGGACTATGGGACAGGTGTTCTGTTTCTCAAGCATGATGGGCCATACTATTATTTAAGTTATTCAAGGCTGCTTTTCCCCGGGTCTCACCTTTATTTTAAGGTAGAAATATAGTCTAAAGATAAAATTTTAAACCTTCAATATTTTTTTCTTTTGGTTTTGCTTTCTGATCTTTCCTATGTACAACACACATGTAGCTGTAATAGCCCTGAAACGGTGCTGCCTAACCAGAGTAGACATGTATCTGTGCATCCTACCTTCCCCACCCTCCTAACCGCTGGGACAGCTCTGCAGTAATAGAACATATCGCTGGTGAAGTGATGAGCTATTCCACCACTGTAATTACCAAAGTAGAAAACACCATATATATTAGGGAGAATCTCTAGTTTCATAGTGTTTGGCTCTTAAGTTTAGCCCATATTTTTTGTGTCTTACCTGCTTTTTCCCCCTTCTGCATTATTAGATGTTAAGTGTGGAAGCCCAGGATGAACAATGATTACTTAGTTGGTTTGGCGCTATAATCTTATTTCTAGAGTGTTTTCACATATATTTTCTTATCAAGTGCTCCTAAAATATATGTGAGTAGGTAGGGCATATTCAACCCCCACTTGTGCACTTTAAAAAAACTGGAGCCCCAAGTGTTTTGGCCTTAGTTGAGGTATGAATCTGCATAATGAAATGAGAATAGGTCGGTAGTTACTAAATGTGTGGGTGTGGGTGTGAGTTATGTACATTTGTGAAGTGTATATATTTCAATATATATATCTCCTCACAATAAAACAGATGGTAATGTATAGTGAAACATGCCAAAGGGAAAAATTATAGACAGTATCTGCTTATATAAGAACAAAATCGGTATGCAATTGTCTAGAAAGAAAGAAATTTAACAGTGGTTTTTAATTAGTATTCAAATGATTTGAGATTTTGTTACATGATAAGTTTTTAGATTTTAATAGCTTAACAGTTATTACTTTACATTCCTTTGAAATCATATCAGAAAGCAAACCTATTAAGTAATTAAATTCAAAATAATTAGAAGATGCAGAATTGATAAAATAACCAATTATAACCATTACTTTAAAGTATTTCCTTAAAAACCAAGATTTTACAGATACGTATTTAAAAAGGAATAGGTGATATTAATTGCAACTGTAAACAAACCAAGTCTTTATAGAGTTACCTATGAAATGTGGCTGTTCATTTGACAATACTCTGATAATATCAAAATAATGTTCAACTTCAATTTAATTTTCATTCACATTGAATAAAAGCTCAAAAATTTTCTACTTAACTCTGGGGTATAAGTTTCCCTTTGTCAAAACTGACACAACGTTTGAGAGTTAAGCATGAACATTTCACATTTCACTAACTTTTGAGACCAATTTTAGTTTCAGATGGGAAATAATAGTATTTCCTTTTAAAGGTTCTTTTATATTATGAATGTCCTTAAAGAATGGCAATTTCTTACATACCTGCGAAAAACAAAAAAACAAACAAACAAAACACACACAAAAACCCTGACTAAAATTGACGCCATGAATTTCATCTAATGCTAATGAGATTTTTTAGCTTTGTGTAAATAGAACTACGTATGTAATTAGTGTTGAGCAGCATATGGAATCCATCAGGAATGTGTTTTTAAATGTGCATTTCAAGGACATCAGAGGAATTTTGTTTACAAATATATACTTTAATATAATTTGCTGCTACAGACTGCAATGTCTTAAAATATTTCACAGATGTCTCTTTTCTTCATGTGCTTTAATAATATTTCTCCCCAAATATTGGATTTGATGTTTTGAACTGTTCTGTCACTTGGCCTATGACCTTATTAAATATTTTTAAAATGTTTACTACCGTTTTATTTCTTATATCTATGAGTGAACTTATGTTTACATAACTTAGCTTCATGCCTGACACTCCATATGCATTCAATAGAAGTTTGCATACAGAAAGAGAAAATTAACTCTTTTAAAGTTTGAAAATTCTCCTGTAGAAACAACTTTATCTTCTGAATTCCTTTTGTCGTTTAATTTTTATTGAGGTATAGTTCACGTGTGCCATTATATTAGTTTCAGGTGTACAACATGATTAAATATTTCTCTATATTGTGAAATGTCATCACAATAAGTTTAATTCACATTTATCATATGCAGTTACAAATGTTTTTCCTATGTTGAATAAAAGTGGTGAAATTGGATTCCTTTGTCTTGTTTTTGATCTCAAGGAAAACACTATTAGCTTTTACCCACTGAGTATGATGCTAACTGTGGGTATATGGGTTTTATTATGTTGATTATGTCCCTCTATTCCCACTTTGCTGAGAGTTTTTATTATAAATGGATGCTGGATTTTGTCAAGTGCTTTTTCTGCACCTATTGGTACGATCGTAAGATTTTTATTCTTCATTTTGTTTATGTGGCATATCACTTTAATTGATTTGGGACTATTATACCAACCTTGTATCCCGGTTATAAATCCCACTTGATCTTTTTTAATGTACTGCTGAATTTAGCTTGCTAATATTTTGTTGAGGATCTTTGCACTTATGTTGATTTGGGATAATGGCCTATAATTTTTTTGTTAAACGTCTTTGTCTCGTTTTCGAATCAGGATAATGCTGGTCTCCTAATATGGGCTTGGAAGGTTGCCTCCTCTTGAATTTTATGTAATAGTTTGAGAAGGATAGTGTTCGGCTGCCATAGAGACGCTGGTGGTGCCAGAATTGGATGGGGCAGGTTCTCAGGGACCCATTAGGATGGGGAGAGTGGTGCTCCCAGGCTAATGCGGAAGCAGATTCAGCCTGTGTAGGAAGGGGTCAGCACAGGAAAGATGGAGCCCACCGCCAACACACGGACAATGGCTGCTGTCTCTCCAGCTCTTGCCCCGAAGGCACACAACTCAGTTTCTCCCTGTGTGTCTCTGGCTCCCTGAAGTTTCTGCCTCTCCACCTGGGCCCAGGGCGAGTGCCTACAGGTGAGTCTGTGCCGGGGCCCTTTAAGAGGAACACCTGGCTTTCCATCTGTCTTCAGTCTCACTCAGAAAGACTGGCGGAATCCCTGCTGATTTTTGTAGCCACATGTTATAGGGCTCCTGTTCCTGGCCCTGGTGCTCCGGGCTGGGGAGCCCACTCTAAGGCGGTGAGTCATCCCTCCTGTGGTCCACCACCCACCCACTGGGGGTGTGGGACCAGCCCATTTGAAGTCTCTGCCCCTCCTGCTAGTCTCCATTGGGCTCCTTTATATCCTTAGCTACAGGATTTCTGTTACAGGAAGCTACTCCTCAGGTGGTTCTGGAGGTTGATTGTTCTTTAATTTAATTGTAATTTTGTTGTGGTCATGGGAGGAGGCGAGCACAGCATTCACCGACTGTGCCATCTTGACCAGGCCTCTGGCCCCGAGGTTTACTCAAGGCACCATTTGCTACTATCTTTACACAAAAAATAAGTTTAGGGAATTAATTACCCAATTGACACTATAAACTAAAGGTGACAATAAGAGTGTTCAAATTTAGATTGATTCTAGCTCAGTCTTAGACACTTAAATTTAGAGCTTTAGGCAAGAACTGTCAGGTGGCTGGAATAAATAAAACAGGAGCAGTGTCTGTTAGTGTATGGGAAAATAACAGAATTTAATCTTTTAGTGATGTGTTTAATATAGCAAGTCATATTATTGTAACATATTTTAACGTCAAAAGCTGAATATACTTGATCATTTACAGTCATCTTCTTTGCCATAATGTTATAAAATATTTATGTTTGAAAGATTTGTTTTGCCATACTCTTCTGTAAAATTTTAACCCATAAATTAGGATAGATACTTTAAATAATATCACCTCCCCACATCCCCACCCCCTGTTTACTGTTTTCAAGTCTACATCTACTTTACATTAATAATTAGGCCCAAATTCCAAAGTAAAATATTTAGAAAGATCAAGTTTTTAAAATCCAAATGTAAATTTTTTGAATCAAACTAAGTAATAATTTGCAAATAACATTTTGAATATGTGAAAGTTTCAAGTTTAAAAGGTATTTACTGTTTTCTAGGTCATATAAGTTTTTTTTCAATGTTTATTTTGAAAGAAAACTAAACAAAACATTATTCAATTTGTAATGATTGTTTGACATATAAATCCAAAATATTTTACAATAAGCACTGAGTGCATGCACTTAAGATAATTTTATAACTTTTATTTTACATTCATAATTCTATAATTGCAAGAGTTTGAATATAAAATGTCATTATAATCCATGAATTATAATGTATAAAGGTATTTTTTTAATGAAGGCTTACATTTAGAAAGTTTAGATACCTGGTTAAAGATGTCCACATACTAAAGACAAACAAAAAAAGAAATGCCTCATCTTAAATGAAAACTTCACATTAAAAAAAAAAAAAAAAAGGTTTGGGTTGGTGTGTATAAGAGTTTAGCTTCTCTCCATTGTGAAAGAAATTAGATGACTGTCATTTGAAAAACAAGCTAAGGTGTAGGGATGGTATAGTATAATATGCCATACAATGCTGGAAAAATAAAGGACATGTTTTATCCCACAAGTGAACTGAAATATGAGTATATTAATGTAGTAACATAATTTCACTATAGTTTTATTACTCTTTTAATTGAAGTATCTAAAAGAAATTGAGGAACCTTTACTTACAAGAGAGTAGGATGATCGATTCTTGAAGGGTTTGTTCTCCTTATTGTATAAAGGAGAATGTTGACATTGAGTAGAGTTAATTCTTATGGGCCCATGTGTTGAATATAAAACATCATTATTTTATAAATTAAAATTCTTCTAATTCAACTTATAAAATTATAAAATCAGCCACTGTTGCATCTTCAATTAGAAAGTATAAAATTTTTATTCAGGTCTACATTTTGACCATTCTGGTAACTTGTCTTACATTAATACTTTGAGGAAAAAATTCAAATTAATTTAAATTATACATTTCATTTCTGGTAGGAATAACTTAATAATAACCAAAAACAGGAAAAGGACTGATATACTCAGGTATTCCTGACTACTGTTTGAACTGGTAACAGGTAGGTTAGTGAATATGAAGGTAGAAATTATTTATTCATTAGAGTAAATTTGGCATCAAACCATTAAACAAATACAACTTTATCAATTCATGACTCCAAATGCCCTCAATTATAAAATGGTAGTGTTGAACTTCACAATTATTCAGCCTCATTTCAGTTTTTTTAATGCTCAATTTGGGAAATGGTTATTTTGTTTAAAAAATTATTGACATGTAACAAAAAAACTTAAAATGCCTTCCACGAAGTTCCCAATTTAGCTCAAGGAAGGCATTGAATATACGCATAAAATTCAAATTCTGCTGCACACCTGGAGACTGAAAACGTGTAGGTCCCAGAGTGTGAACCCGCGATTCATGGATTATCAAATTTAGAACCAGAGTAATGGTTTATACCAACTGGTAGCCCAGAAGGGTCCCCTGTGGTCTCTGGATGTGAGAGGCAATCAAACCGTTGAGTCCTAATAGTCTTCTAAGACACTAATCAAGAAGCCCCATCAGCGAGACTGATGGTTGCCTTCTATATTATCTTTGGGTTGAAAAAATAAACAAATAAGACCCTTGGGCCAGATTGTCAGCTTCTTCTCTACCTCTCTCCACTTAAGGCTTTCCACTCTACAACTCCCAAAAGCCCAGAATATACCCGTGTTCCCCCCCACCCCCCGTCAGGGGAAGGGCTAGGGGAGCATTTGCAAGCTTCATACAGAAGACTATGAGTTGTGAAACCATTGGCTGGTCATAACTAAAGGAGAATGAACAGAGTGAAACTCTCCTTAACTAATCTGAGAAAACATATGCAAACATTTATATACTGTAGAAATAGCCTTTTTCATTCACGATGCATAAATACAAATCTTTCAAGCAGAAAATTCAGTCAAGGGAGAGCTAGTGGTAGTTTGAGTTCAAAGGCAGTGAGCAAATGGAAATCATTGCAGCATCTAATTCCGTTTCCCTAGTGGACATTAGCCCACTCACAGCATGTCCCATGATTTACAGTCCCCTGATAGTAATTGAATATACACATCGAGAGCGCACTGGCCGAACACTTAAGGAGACGGAGTGCAGGAGGGCTTGCTTTGCTTTTGGCTCTCCCCTCCTTCTGGCTTTTAATTTTTTTTCTTGAGATTAGTTCAGTGTGATTCTCCTATCCTATCCAAACAAAAACTTTGAGAAAAGGGATTCATAGCAGCATCAAAGAAATTGTGATTTTTTTTTTCTTTCAGAGACATTGTAGAGACAGAAGGAAGACAAAGTAGAAATAGTAGAATCAAGCAATAAATGAGAAAGATGAATTTTGAGCCATTTCCTAAAAGCACAGTTGGATTTTTTTGAAATGTAATATTTGCATTTTAATATTTAATTGAGCCGTTAATATTTGGGGCAATATAGTGTGGTGTATTTAAAAGTTTGAAGTATCAATATTGTCATTTCTTAAACACCTAAGTTTCCAAATCTCTGTATTTTTGTATTCCAAGAAATTTAAAACTTTTAGAAACATATTTTATTGAAAGTCATCTTTAAGTGTTTTGCTTTCTATGCAGCATGGAGTCTAGTAACATTTAACATTTTAGAGGCTACAGATCATGTAGTGAGGATTTTAACTTGATTTTATAAAGACTTTTAAGTAATCCCAACCATGTCATGGGAGCTGACAAAACAGCTGTTTGAAAAGCAGTTAAACAGGTTTCGTTTTCTTTTTTTCTCTTCTCCTTGCCTCCTTTCCTTCTCCCCTTCTCTTTCTCATTTTCTCTTCTTTCCCTGTATTTCTCCTTCTATTTTTCTGTATTGTGTTTGCACTATCAACAAAAGATTATCCTGGGACCTCTATTTGCTCATCATTCACACACACCACACACACTGTTTTCGTAGGGAGATATATACATATACATGTATACATGTGTTTGTATTTTTCTCCATTTTTTTTTTTACTGTTGCCTTGAATCAAACAATGTACCACTGTGACAAATTAATTGTCTTTCTGGCCACCAAGTTTTATTTAATTTAATAAATTGCATTTTATTGAGATTGAGACAATGGAAAAAATGAAGTAGGTAATGAGAAAATGTTCATGAGTTAATATTTTTTATGCTGAAGATAAATGAAAGCATATGCAAACGATGTAGTTAACAACAAGCCAACATTTATTTGCGTCTTTGCAAGGGATACATTTCTGTCTTAAGGTATCTGTAGGTCTTTCAGTTCCTAGAATTCTACATACACAAAATACTTTTTTAAAGACACAATTTTTCTTTTCTGCTATTTAATGGATAGATATCACATGTTCAAAGGCAATTTTTGCCTTTTGAGTTAAGATAAAATAAGGTGAAAACAGATCCTTAAGAGATTTCAAAAGCACTCCTGTTACTTTGTTTATCTATTTACATTTGCTATTGTCTTGTTTGTTTACTTTCACATTATTCTTGTTTTATTCTCTTCCTTGTACCCTTATGTTTGAAATATCGCCTAATATGTTTTCCTTCTAAATCACTTTAATTTTCCTTTTTCTCAGATCTTTTGTGATTCTTATTAACCTTCTGTCTCAAAACCAAACTGTCTGTGGAAGTACAGGTGACATAGTATCATGTTAAATAACTATATACTGCTTTGCATTCGATAACATATTGGTGGTTTATGGTAGCTGGAAGGCATTGCTTATGTTTGTAAGTTAGAGATTTTAATGTTTTATGCATACAGATTCATAATAACTAAAGACAGTAAAATTAGAAAAGTTCTCAGAAAATGTAATCTTCCTTGACCTTTTTTGAACAAGGTCAAAATCTCTCCTTTCCAATGCTATTCATTTTGCCTTGATGAGAAATACCAGTACACATAATGAGCTTTGATAACTCAAATATAAATGTGTAATGCACACTATCCATTTGAAAAGTAGTCACACTTCATTTTCCCTTTTGTTTTTGGAAAAAATGCTATCTCATCTGTAGAGATTTGGAGTACTAATGAAAAATGGCATAGATTTTAAACTAAGTCAACATTTCTAACTCTACTTCCTATTCCCTACATCGGTTGAGTTGTCTTTTATCATAAAACTGTGACTTTAAGCGGGGGAAATTTATCCAGACATGGGTAATACATGTTCTAAATATAAAACATCCAGAAGAGGAGAAAATGATGTTCAGATAAAGCAAAGATAGGCCATATTTTATTTTATAAACTTTTATGTTCACAGAAAGGTAGAAAATAAAAATGAGGAAAATGTTTAGTTATTTTGCACGCACTGATAAAGTGCTTAAAGGCTACTGTCCGCCATGTCAACTTCCTTGGGTGGAAAACACTGAACTGACAAGTGACTCTGTGATTTCTGTGAAATCCTACTTCTACCAAGATGTGACCTCACTCCCCTATTACTTAGGCTTCTCTCTCTAACCAACTCTGAAATATGGAAGGAACTAGAAGAGACATACTATCAAGCCCATGAGATGAGCCCCAGCCGGTTTGGCTCAGTGGATAGAGCATCGGCCTATGGACTGAAGGGTCCCAGGTTTGATTCCGGTCAAGGGCATGTACCTTGGTTGCGGGCACATCCCCAGTGGGAGGTGTGCAGGAGGCAGCTGATCGATGTTTCTGGCTCTCTATCCCTCTCCCTTTCTCCTGTAAAAAAATCAATAAAATTTATTTTTTTTTAAAAAAAAAGCACATAAGTTGAAAGGCACCACAGGCTTCCAGGCATTTTATCATTTTATGGAACAAAACTCCAGTTAACTGAAATCCAATCAGCTCAGAAATCTCAAATGTACAAATGAACCATTTATACTAGATTTGTTCTAACAAGCCTAACCCCATACCTCATAGTTACATGCTTCGTGAAAATTAGAGTCATTGAAAATATGAAGTAGGATTCATGAAGGTGAACTCCATGCAGCAAGAGAAGCGAGTACATAAATAAAATGTAGAGCACAATAATAGACATAACTATGGCAACGCCTGGTTCTTAATGAGAAGTCAGTGACCATTAAGGTCTTTCTGAGAACCAAATGCAATAAATATGTACTGAGTACACACATCACTCTAGAATATGGGGACTAACTAGTCATGGTTCTATGCTCTCAGGGATGCTATAGTCTTGCTATGGTAAATGTATTTGCAAAATAACAGAAGAAAATCACCCAAGGGCTAAATTTTTCTTTTTTGGTTATTAATTATAGTTTTTGTAGTACATGCTAAGTAAAGGTGATGATGCTATTGTCATGTAGTGTGATCTGCATTAAGGTTGCTAAAGGCAAAGAGTTTGATTTAATTCAAAGAAGTGTGGATGAGAATACTTCACTCTCCACTGAGCAACATTCAAATACAGTTTTTTCCTGTAGTGGTAATTAGCAACAGTAGGAAGCACAGCCAGTGCATTTGTCAGTTTTAATTTGGGCATGATTGTGCTACAGCGAATTAGGTGAGTGTCAATTATAGCAGTATAGTAACATTTGTATAAAGAATTATGATACGTGCCAATGTGTTCTAAAATGTAAAATTTCATAGATAAACTGACCGAATAAGAACTACATAGATTCCAATCAGCCTGAAATGTTTGGTATCTGAGTGTGTGGGAAGGGTGAGTGAGCATATATCATCATTTACCTCCCCATCCATGTTGCTGCTGATTGTCAAGTTGCTCTTCTATGCAGCACTATTGCGGGGGGGGGGGGGGCGTGCAGAGACATGATTTCTTTGGTCTACTACCCATTTGCCCATGCTTCTCATTCCTATTAGCATATAAGTGACCTTTTCTGAAAGCACTGAGGTTTGTTAAGAAAAACTCGGGTCTCTGAGATTGCAAATAAAGGACATACTGGAAAAATTAAAGTAAAGGATTGTGTTATGGATAGAGACCCCTGGAATTTGAGGGAGTACTTTTGATTTTTAAACAATAACCTTCATGACGCTGAGTAGCATATGCATATGTGGTTATACACATACACAGACACACACAAGTTACATAGAGGTAAGTGTTTACACTAGAAATAACAATAGTAGGGAAATGATAGTGACATCAGAAAACTCAAAACTAAGTGAATATTTTCACTGTGATGTTCAGTCACTGCTTTTGGTGTTTTACATATATTAACTAACTTTATCTTCACAACAACCCTGTATTAAATAATAGCAATACCTTCATTCTGCAGATGAAGAAACTGAGGCACAGAGAGATTCAGTAATGTGCCCAGAGATGCATAGGTCATAATGGAAGAGCCAGAATTTGAACCTGAATAAACTGACTCCAAAGTATTTGTGCTTAATCATCACTCTGGACTATCTCTTGATAATTTAGCATCATACTAAAATTAGAGTTTTTATAATTAATACTCTGCTTACATTAGTTTTTTTACCAATTGGAGGAAAATTGAAAATAATTTGAATGCCCATAAAATCTCGTGGATTTAACTATAAGATTCAAGATCTGAGTAAGAGTACCAAATACAATAAATATTTAAGAAATAATATTCCATTAAAATTGGACTAGAAAAGAAGGAAACAATTTGGAAAAATTGAGCAGGAGAGAAAGTTATTTGAACTTCATCACATAAGCAATTCTCTATCTCAAGAACAAATTAGATCAGTGCACAGGAAGGACACAAAAAGAGTAACAAGATCATGAATTGACTACAGTCGCCGACCTGAAAGTCAAATGCAAAAGCCACGAAGAGTGGAAGTTGATCCAGAACCCAAAGGGAAAGATAGCATAATGGGAAAGACATGGCAAAAAACTGGGTGAGAAAGAAGATGCAATATGACTAATCCCTAGTCATAGCAAATACATACACACCAAAAACAACAACAACAAAAGACAACACACCTTAAGACAACAGTAACAAATTATCTAGCTGCTAAAATTACAACCAAGTAATTTCAGCAGCTAGATATTTAACAGCCTTAATTGTTTACTTCCCAATTTAGGAATTACCGTATTTGCAAAAAAGTTTTCATTGAATACTTTTACTTAGCAAAACTTTTTTTGACATAAGAACAAAAAACAAAGTAAGCATTTAAGAAGAAAATTTCTCTAAACATTTTAGGAAATCTGTTTAAGAACTAACAGTTGGTTTGCAAATGGTAAATTAGAGATTCTGAATGAACTACTTCATTTGTTAAACTGAAGTCCAGTCATAAACTTAATGAAAATTGCAACTATATTGGAGAGAGGGGGGAATTCTGTATTTAGCCTTTTCACTTAATCAGACAGGACCTAATCAATAACTATTTGTGGCATATTGCTCTATAGGCTTGATTATGTGCTTCTGGGTTTTGCTAAAATGCAAAACATTTTATTCACATCTTTCACTTTAACAATTGAATAGCAACACTGGCTGTCCATTATTCAAATGTAATTGCCTTTAAATCCTAATCTCTAAATAGTCTCTATGTAAATAGAATTCTATTGATTTAGTAATATATAGTTAAATCAGTGGCATACAATCAATATCAGAATTTAAGGTTTTAACCAAGAGTTCTCTAAATAGTTCATGTCAAGTGTAATTCTTAAAAACACGTTTTTTGTATACTTTTAAATTACCCTAAGATCTTGAATTTGAAGTCTTTGAGATTCTTCAGGTCTGAGGCATAGGAATTTGCCTGGGTGTGGGAGCGGTGACACATGAATTTGGGTGAATACATAATGTTATCTTCTGGGTTTGTTTCTTCTCAGCTAACATGTCTCTCCCTTCATGATGAAGGGCAGATCAACGTTGATTATAAAAACAAACACGATTAGCACTAACGCAGCATATGTTAACACGCTGCAGCCTGCTGATGGATGAGCTGTCAGTGATGCCAACACCTGTTCTTGATGATGGTGGGTGACACCCAATCCCCCGTGGAGTAATGAGTGCTCAGACACATTGGTGCACATCTCACCAATGACTGGGGCTTATGGAGAAGTCCTGGTAACATTCTCACTCTCTCTCAGTCTCTTCTGTGGTTACTTCCACGTTGTTCATTCATTCATAACTTCACAGACGGCTTTGAGTCATGTATGCTCAGATGTAAGCGATCTATCATTCGGCCATGTCTTAGCCACATGGGACAATATCAAATTATCCTAAATCCTAGGTGATAGCAAGTGTGCTTCCACCCCTGAATAATCCCTTCTAAAACACCATTGTTAAGGTGTTTTACTTGGGTCTGACGTTGATTGAAATTATCAGGCATCTCAACTAGACTGACTTTATCTGATGGTGGCTGAAGGGGTTCATGAGTTGTGGTGTTTCAGAAAGTCTATGAAAACAAAATGATAATAGCTGACTATACACGATGGTGCATTGTATAATTAATATACAAAATACTTAACATTAGTATGAATATTTCTATATAGCATGACAAGTTATAAGCAACATAGTTCTGATCTTATTCCACTATTGTTTCAGCAAGGAATAAATGACATAGGCAGATGAATGTTTGTTAAGGTAAGGGTGGATCCATGCCCCATAAAATATTTCTATTAATATGGTCATAAAATGTGAAATCCTTATTTTGTCTTTAATTTTTACTTCATCTTATTTCTGGACCACCCTCATTGCTCTTTGTTTCAAAACTTAGTTGACAAAGTTTTCTTTCAAATCCTGTATAATAAAACCCTAATCTGCAAATCCATTGAATAGCAGGGTGACCAGTTGCTATGACACGCACTGACCACCAGGGGGCAGTCGCTCAACACAGGAGCTTCTCCCTGGTGGTCAGTGTGTTCCCACAGGGGAAGCACCACTCAGCCAGAAGCCAGGCTTATTAGCTGGCAAGGACAGCAGCAGTGGTGGGAGCCTCTCCCGCCTCCGCTGCAGGTAGTCAGTAAGGAGTGAAGGTTCCCAGATTGTGATAGCCCCAGACTGTGAGAGGGATGTCTGTCTGCCTGCTGGCTCAGGCCCAGGCCTAAGCCAGCAGGAGGACATCCCCTGAGGGGTCCTGGACTTTGAGAAGGTGCAGGCTAGGCTGAGGGGCCCTTCCCCCCTCCCATGTACGAATTTTATGCATCGGGCCTCTAGTTCTAAATATAATTTCTTTACCTAAGGTTAGATCATCTCCACCTAGAGGGCCTTCTATGTATATTATTTATTCCTATTTTAAAAACTTTTTAAAAAAATTTTCCTCTGCAAATGACACTTGAATTATCTCCAAATTTATTCAGAGCCTTCTATTCTTGAAAAAAAATTTTGTTTCCATTTCTTCCTCCAATTTCATGACATTCTTCTTTCAAATTCTCATCTGAATGGCCAAATCTGTTGCTCTTATATCCTCATATCTTTTTGAAATTATTAAGGGGGTGTCAATATTTCATGTTATCAAACAATTTTCTTTTGCAAAATTCATGACCATTGGCTATTACCATATTTTTTATAATTTTGCTTAATATTTATCTTAATGAACAAATAGTAGATTCCATCAAAATAGTGACATTGTGTGTTTTACTTTCCAAAGAGCTTTTATGGAATAAAGAGTGTAGGCTCTGGAATTAGACTCCCTAGATCCCAAACTCTGTTTTTCTGTGTTCTAGGTGAATGACCCTGCATAAGTTTCCAACTTCTCTGTTCTATTAGTCTCATTTATAAAATGTCAAATAATAATATATAGTTCATTGAGTTATTGTGAGAAAAATGAGTGAATATGTGTGAAGAGTGTGTGAAAAGCTTACTGCATAGTAAATGTCTTATATATTGTAGCTACTCTTGGTATTATTGATATATCATTTTTGTTACCTCTCTAATCCCAGAAATTAGCATTGTGCCTGATACATGTTAACTTTTTAACCAATATTTAGTGGATGAATAAATGAAATGAATTGATAGATGCTATATTTGTCACAGCTGATATTGCTACATTTTAAAAAAACATTTATGTTTTTTGAGTTCCACACCACAGAATATCACTGTTCAAAATACTATCCTTATCCATGAAACAGAATCCATTTCCAACTCTTCTATGTTAGTGGAAAAACATTCTGGAAGTTACATCCAGGGAAAAGTGAAGATATGTAGGAGTGACTGGAAATGGAGTTACTACAGCAATGGCCTCCTCTCCAAATTTCTATTTTTATAACAATGAAATCCATTATCTTCACAGGAGCCAAAACAATCATTCAAAAATATGTCAGAGCATGACACCATCTGCTTAAAATAATTCTGTAGCTTCCTAATACACTAAGAAAAGTCCAAATTCCACATGGCTTACCCAATAAGACCCTGATTAACCTGGTCCTGACTATTTCTCTGAGCTCATCTGTAGCCATATCTTACCTAGCTCAGTTGTGCTTTTGACATTATTCCTTCTTGCAATGTTTTCCCCTTGATGTCTCACTTGGCTAGATCTTCTTATTCTTCAGTCTTTCCAGAAATATCCCTTTCTCAAAGCGTGTTGCTTGATTCACCCTTTCCCCTCAGTTGTATTATATATTTCAGCTACATTTTCTTCATCATTATCTAAAATTATTTTCCCAATATATGTGTTTACTTGCATATTATCATTTATCTTTTCCACTAGAATGCAAGTTCCATGATGATGGAGATCTGTCCTGTCTGGTTCATCATTTTTATTCATTGTCTGGCATATTATAAATTATTATTAATTATTAATATAAATGTGTTCATAAATGAGGCTAGGGCAGGAGTCATATCACAAAAGAGACTTGTATGTCATGTTGTATTTGACATGACATGGAATTGTGTCCCAAAGGCAACCGAAACCATTGAGAGGTGATATAAGTAGATTGGCATATCTTCTAACAAAAACTTTACAGAGGAAGAAGTATGTGAGTTAGCACTTGAAGTATAGGTGACATTTGCAAGAAGGGAGAGGTACATTCCAATGAGAGGATAGCCAATGATGCCATAGTGATGATGTGTATTCAGGATACAGTGAATGAGTAGATGAGTTTATCTATTGCTAAAGTTTCCTTTAAGCTAGTAATAGTAGAAATGCTGAAATGTTGAAGAAGCATCACAATGTGCTTGCTTGGCAATGTGATTTGGCGTTATCTTTTAACAAGTGATGTTCTTTCAGTAGTGGAGATCAACATGAAGAAAATCAGGAGGAAAAAGTACCTTTGACATATCAAAATTTTTCTGGTTCCTTAGAGCTCAGATATAAGGATAATATCCTAATTATGGACCTCCTTGATGGGAGTACTAGAAGGATATCTTAGAGGCAGTCCGGTCCAACCCCTTCAACATACATGCTGAACTCAGATCTAAAGAAGTAGTGATATCCTTGAGATCACAGATAATTAATGTAGAGTTAAGACCTGTAACATATATTCAGAGGATACTATTCTTAAACTGAACTTCCCCAATTTTAGCCAGTATTCAAGTATAGTTTAAATGGTTCCATTTCCCATCTAAAATTTCTCAGTAAGAGGTAGAGCACTAGTTTCAAAGTGGCTTCACTGGATTATTTTGAATTATCATATACCAGGTATTCTTTTTGTGAAAAACCTAATGAGCTATCTTATTCCTACTGGAGATATAGGGATACTAACATTGATTCAGGCATGTATGTCAAAAGTAAAGTATTTTTGTCTTCCTAAAATGTTTGTGGGAGATGATAAAAAGTTATTCTGATAAATATTGCTATGGAAACTTGTTAGGAACCACCACACTGTGTAAAGAAACACTAAAAAAAAAAAAATCACCTGCATCAATGTTCATATTTACAATTTTAAAAAAACTATTGGAACACCTGTGGAATATAAAATAACAAAAGACTCAAAATAGAGCATCCCTCCATTTCATTTAAGGGAGAAAAATGGGCACATACAAAGCTCTATTACAAGAGAAAGGGGTTTTGTATATATTTATTATGTGTAAAGGAATTCTTTGTCAATGGATGTCCATGTACTGCTATCAAGCAGTATGACTTTATACTATCTACAACATTTGTTCTAATGCTCAATGTACATTCTCATACAAAAGAGCTAAATGGATTAATTAGAGAGACTGAAAAATCTCATAAGTTTAAAACAAGGACCACAAATTACTTAAAATCTTCCCTTTCGACTCTCATTTTAATTACAGATTTAAAGAAATAACATTTTGCTTTTCTAGTTTACTCTGCTGCACCAATTTGTTATTTGGTCCTTCACTTTGTTTACCCAAGACTATACGGCTATGACTTTAAATTTAATTTGGGACTCTGAGTATTTTTCCTACATTAATAGAGTACTTACAGACATGTGGTGGTCATTATGCAAAGGCTGGAACTCTTTTGAAAAGATTCAAAATCTCTTCATTAAAATTTGTTTTGGACAAAAAAGTGATTATGCCAGTCTTAATAACATGAAGTGAATGTCTTTTCTTTCTTCTGTTTCGTGCACTCCTCCTTTTCTTCGGTCCCATATGTAGTTAAGTGCAAAAACAGTACAACTCACTGCCTTAGTTCAGGCTGCTGTACAAAAAGTTCCAAAGCCTGGGTGGCTTAAACAACAGCCAATTATTTCTCACATTCTGGAGTCTGGCGAGTTCCTGGTCAAGGTGCTGGCAGATTCAGAGCCTGGGGAGGCCCTCTTACAGGTTTGCAGATGGCTGTCTTCCCCTTGGATCCTCACATCGCAGAGAGAGGGCACATCTTTTAATCACATTCTCAGAGGCTTCAACCTCATCCACACCAGCTTAGCTCAGACAGGCCCTGCCTCCAAATGTAACCATAGTGTGTATTAGGGCTTCAACAGATGACTGGGGAAGGAATAGGGAGAAAAACACCCAGCCCATAGCAAGAACTAAGCACCTATTTTAAGTTTTCTAAGTGTTTCAGGGCTTTCATCCTCTTTGACCTTGATGTGAGAAATAGTGAAAAATTTTGTCCCCAGGAGCCCGAGGGTCCTGCCCCTGAGTTACACAGTGACTGCAAAGGGGTGAGGACATGCCTACTTAGCAGACTTTGGGCCTGATTCCAATGGATAACTTTAGATTTTGTCTGTTTTCATATTGGAATTTCTAGCAAGAAGTATTTTAAGCAAAGAATTCTACTATTTAAGTAAAATTAAACAAACATTTGAAAACCATTGGAGTAGCAGGAAAGGAACTAGGCCATAGTGCCTCATCTACGATCTGATCCTGCTGAATGCAGAAGTCAGAGGGAGGAAGTGAACTTGCTTGGGAATGTTAGGGTCTGCGAAGTGCGATCACTGCATTCCGGATTTTACAAACTATAAGAAAAAAAAAAAGAAATTACAATGATAATAATGGTTAGTCTGATTAAAAAGACAGGACACTTATAAGTATTAAATCCTGCCTTCTAGCAAGGTGTAGGGGACAGAATTATAAAGGGGAAGGAGCTAGGGTGAGGAATGTAACTACATGCAGACCTGGGGGTATGCGGAGGTCAGCTATTGTAATTAGTCATCAGGCGATGAGGTGATGTCAGTTCTGCTTGCTGGATTCACAGCTGAATTAGCTCCTTAATAATTGCACATGGGCCTTGAAAATAAACTTTATGAAAAACTTAACCTCCTATCTAATCTAATAAAAGAGTAATATGAAAATTGACCCTCATTCCATCACACCTAAGGCACGCCCACCAGCCACACGATGCCCACCAGCCAATCAGAGCCACTATATGCAAATTAACCCAGTCAAGATGGCAGGTAGCAACCACAGAGCTGGAACAAGCAGGAGGCTTGCTCCGGCAATGCAGGAAGCTAAGGTTCCTGTCTGCCTAGGCCCGCTGTGGCAACAAAGTGTCCACAAAAAAGTTTCAATTATAGAAGATAAATAAACCCCAGAGACCTGCTTCCAGCCTTAGGTTCAAGGAAGCATTGGGAGCCTGGGTTGTCAGGGGCAACCCGACCTGGGCTCCAGTTAAAGCAACAAAGTTTCAACTTTAAAAGTTAAATAAATTCCAGCCAGCCTCACTGCAAACAGCCATCAGCCCCTCACCCAGGCTGGCCAGATATCCCAGCAGGGACCCACTCCCTGAAGGGGATGTGGCCTGCTTGCAAACAGCCATCACCCCCTCACCCAGGCTGGCCAGGTACCGCAGCAGGATCCCACTCCCTGAAGGGGCTGTGGCCTGCCTGCAAACAACCATCAGCCACTCACCCAGGCAGGCCATGTACCCCAGCAGGACCCCAATCCCTGAAGAGGATGTGGCCAGCCTGAAAACGGCCCTCAGTCCCTCACCCAGGCTAGCCAGACACCCCAGCAGGGACCCCCACCTTGAAGGGGCTGTAGCCAGCCTGAAAACAGCCATCAGTCACTCACCCAGGCTGGCCAGACACCCCAGTAAGAATCTGAACCCTGAAGGGGTTGTGGGCAGCCTGAGGGCCTTTAGCCCCTCACCTAAGCTAGCCAGGCACCCCAGTAGGGACCTGAATCCTGAAGGGGCTGTGAGCAGTCTGAAAATGGCCCTCACTCCCTCACCCAGGCTGGCCACACCCCCATGAGGTGAGGGTTCCCACTGGGGGCTTGGCCAGCCTGCAAACAGCCATCAGCCCCTCACCCAGGCTGGCCAGGCATGCCAGCAGGTGGACATCCTCCAAGGGGTCTCAGACTGCGAGATGGGACTGGCCAGGCTGAGGGACCATCCCCCCCACAAAGTGCACAAATTTTTGTGCAACATGCCCCTAGTTCACATATAAGAAACTTAATCCTTTATTCACATAAGTATATGTGTTTTAAGATTTAAAATAATATGATTACTTTTCAGATTAATTCAGTTGCTCTATTAGATTATAGACCCTCCTATCATTCCCCCTTCTGATTAGATTGATTGATACCCATCAATCTTGTACTATAGTATTAAATTCCTCTTAAGATTTCTCTTCTCAACCCTTCTATAACTTTTAAAATATTCTTACAACTTTCACAATTATTCTTTAGTATTTCTACTCCAATATCCTTTTATTCCTGTTATATCCCTTTCTTTATATCCCTTCTCACCTTTTTGTTACTTATTCAATTCTAATTCTTCTTCAACTTGCACATACCTTCTGTAACTTGCACATACCTTCTGTAACTTGCACATACCTTCTGTAAGTTACATAGACCTTTCAGTTTGTCTATTTTACTTTCTTTTTCCTTTTATCTTTATACCTTTTATTATATTACATTAAAACTATAAATTCTTTCTAATTAGTTAATGGAATAATTCTATATATTATCAATAGGTGTTCTAACTCCTACTAAGCAAAATGTAAAGGTCAGTTCTACACAGATTCATCTATAGCTAGCTTCAGAGCAGTTGGAGGAGTGAGAAGTATGTCTCAGAGACTTACCTATTTATTCTCCAGTTGACCTATCATCCTTGCTCTGCTCATGTCTGTCTAACTGCCTACCACATCCCCTACAGGAACTTGGCTCTTAATTCTTTCAGGAAAAGGGAATGCCTCCTAAGAAAATACAGGAAAAACATTTTTTTTGCCTTACTTTTAGAAATAGGCTTATTTTTCCAATGGAAAATATACTTACATTTTTAAGAAATATAACAGATAGTAAATTCCTTAGCTGAGAAATAATCCCCTTGAACTTGGAAATCCCCAGCAGCCTCCAATGACTTACTGCACATTTGCTTTCATTTTCAAGGTTTCCGCCACATCTCATTGTGTTCCTCCTCACATGAGACACCACTGCCCGGGGTTGACCGGCAGATCCTGAGCAGTGGATGAATGGTTACTATGACACATGTTTCTGTGAAAGAGAGAGCTAAGGGACTGCCTGACTAGAGAAACCAAACAGCCCTGTTTGCCTGTCTCCTTAGGCTTTTATTGTAATAGCAGCTTGAACTAAAATTAACTATTAGATACTATCAGTAGGGTAGTATCCTTGAGAAGGCACATGTGTCTTCAGTGTCCTTTAAGCAAGGATGTCTAAGACTAAGCATAAAGATCCTAGTAAACACCTAGGGGTTCAGATTTGTTTGGAAAAGTATAGGCAGGGGCAGTTGCCTTCAACCAACTCCTGTCCCACACCTCCCTACATGGTCTGGCCAGCCTTTCCATCAAGGTTGTATGATCTTGAGCATGTCCAGGAACCTCTAGAAGCCTGTATCTTTCCTTTTGCTCAGGGTCTGTCATAGAGCTGTTAGAGGAAGTACATGGTTATGCCCTTCAAATTGAGCCAAAGGGGTTTACAGGCTAATTGAAAACATTGTCATTTTAATGATTTTGCCAGTCTTTTATTTTTTTAAGGCAGATGGCTATAATTAAAATGAAGATAGAATCTGTGTTCATCATTGTTTACTATGAGCATGACACAGACTAGATAGTTAAACATTTTGAGAATGAATTAAATGAAGAAACACAATAGTAGTAGTAGTAGTAGAAAAGGAAAGTTGGGAGCAACTATTGACTCCTGGACTTAAAGTGCCACTGAGATTTAGATATCCCAACGGGACTAGAAGACTCTTAACTGCTGTCTCACAGGCTCCTATTTCAGGGGAATCACAGCCACCAAACTATTTAACAGGCCTGTTTTTCTTTGGGTTTTGGCAGTGGACAGGAGAAACTATTGAGGGAAATGGCACTTGAACAGAGCCCTTCCAGAGCTGTTGGGAAGGGACCATTATTCTACTGATGAAATATGAACAAGGAAAGAGCAGCTTCATTGATAAATCAGGACAATGGTACTATATGTGGCCCAGTGCACGAAATTCATCCACTACAGAAGGTTCCTCAACCCAGCCTGCCCCCTCTCACATATTGGGTCCTACTGATGGCTTAGGCCTGCTCCCTGATCCCCTTGGGGAATGGGCCTAAGCCACAGTCTAGCCTCCCTTTGTGGGAGGTGATCAGGCTAATCAGGGGAAGCCACCAGCCCCATCATTCCACTGCTGCAGCCACTGCCAGTCACCCCAGTCACCCCAGTCACCAAGGTGTTTTCATCAACATCGACTCCAGTCGCTTCACCATGAAGAAATGACAACTTTCTTTAGGCATTTTCAAGATGTGTCTTTCATAGGATATGACATTTCTTTCTTTCTTTTTTATTCTCACCTTAGGATATGTTTCCATTGATTTTTAGAGAATGTGGAAGAGAAGGGAAAAACAGAGAGAAACATCAAAGTGAGTGGAACAATTTGATTGGTTGCCTCCTGCATGAGCCCTGACCTGGGCCCTGGCCAGGGAGGAGCCTGCAACCTAGGTACATGCCCTTGGCCAGACCCTGCAGTCAGCAGGCTGAGGCATTATGCACTGAACCAAACCCGCTAGGGCAGGATATGACATTTCTTAGCCCTCCGGTAGTGGACCTTCATTTTTTTTCTCCAGCACTGTTGGTGGAAAAACCCTAGATAGCCTTTAGGGATTCTTATTACCCAAGTTACTAAGAATATTACCAGTGGCATACAGGGAGCTTAGCCAATGATCAGTAAGAAAAGGTGTTTTCCCTATAGTTCACTTCAATCACCAGCTCTACCCCTCCCCCTCCAATTGCAGCTCCACCCCTGCCCAGGCCTGTAACCTCTGGCCGAGGATGCAGGCCTGGGGAGAAGACCCACAAGCCCCTCCGATTGCTGGCTTCACAGAGCCCAGGCCTCTGCAATCACTGGCTCTGATCCTGCCTCTGCCATTGCCGACTCTGACCTTGCCCCACTGGTAGCCTCTGGTTAAGGTTACAAGCCTGGGCAGGGGACCCCCAGACCCTGCTTTACCAGCTCCACCGGTGATCAGATCCCTGAGATTGCAGACTCTGCCCCTGCCCCTCCAATCGCTGGCTCTGCAGAGCCCAGGTCCTTGCGATCTCCGGCCTTGCCCTGCCCATGCCTGAGGCCTCTGGTGAAGGCCTCTGGCCTGGGAAGGGAACCCCCAGCCCCCTTGATCACTTGTTCTGCCCCTCGGGCCCCGTGCCTCCCCCGCCACCTGCCTGGCTAACAGGCCTGACCACTTCAGTGGCAGGGCTGAGCTAGACTGGGTGCCACCATCTTGTGGCTATTGGGGTGGATATCTTGTGGCCATGGGGGAAGCCATCTTTGTCATGAAGTGACACTTAATTTGCATATTACTCTTTTATTAGATAGGTTTTATATATATATATATATATATATATATATATATATATATATATATCTAAGTTTCTGTCCAACTGGTAGCTATGATGCGCACTGACCACCAGGGGACAGACACTCAATACGGGAGCTGCTGATCTGCGGTGACTTGGCAGCAATATTTCTTGGGTGATGCACCCCAGAACCAGAGAGGAGGCAGCCCGATTCCTAACAAAGCCATGTGATTCCACCTTGGGTGTGGGTTATGCTGTTGCTGGGGCACTGTTGGCCTGAATCTGGTTTACTGCATACTTGCATTTGCGTTCTACACTTTGAATGACAGCAACTTTCCAGAGTGCCCTCTCACACTCCCAGACCCCTCAGGGGATGCTGGAGAGCAGTTTCAGCCCGATCCCTACAGACCAGGCCAAGGGACCCCACCTGCTGGAGGGACCCATTCATTCCACATACACCCTTTGAGCCACAGTGCTGCTGCAGGTGCAGCTGGCCAGGGAGGAATCACAGGAGATTGGCTCCAGGGCGTGCCGGGCCTGTCTCACCCAGGCCTGCCCCATAGGCCACCTTCTAATTAATTTCCTTTCCATGTTCACGAATCCGTGAACCAGGTCACTATGATAAGAATAAACCCTGTTTTGCATATTCACAACTGTATACCTACTTTTGCTCAACCCTGTATCTGAAAAATATTTTAGACTCTTCAGTGTGCATCAAGGGAGTCTGCCTTCTGACAGATCACTTTTACTGTCCAGTATAGTTTAAGGCACACAGAGGAGACTTGTCTGTCTTTGGAGACACAGTTGAGTGGGTTACAACCGTGGGAACACTCAAAGCTTCCTCATTGGTGCTAATTTGCTTTCTGGCCCTTCCCTAGGGGTGGAAGCACCTCCAAATGCTGGTTTCTGTTCTCTGCGCTCAGTTTGGTGTCCTGCCTCACTTGTA
Organism: Murina feae; assembly: GCA_004026665.1. NCBI lineage: Eukaryota > Metazoa > Chordata > Mammalia > Chiroptera > Vespertilionidae > Murina > Murina feae. Next base: position 18,482 of record PVJC01006099.1, on the reverse strand, counting down.
ACCAAGAGAGGAAACATTTCCCAGAAACCCCAGCCTCTGATTCAGCATGCAGTCTGATGAGTCCCTTCACTTTTTTGTAGGTTGTATTGATTCCATACTTCAGGCAACCACACCAGTCATAAACTAAGTCTTTTCCATAACGTGGCATCAACAAAAATTGAGGTTTGAGACCTTATTTATTTTTAAATCTCTAAAATAGCCATGAAGCTTGAACCTATAGCCTTTTCCATATTCACCTTCTTAAGACTTTTATCAGCAACAGTACTCACTCTGCCCGACATTGCTAAGTCATACATCTTGGCTTACGCGTTACCTCTGCTTAGTGCTGCAATCTAAATTATCTTTCACTCCTCTCCTTTTCCAAGTATATATAACTGTTTGACAGTTAAACTCATGATTCACTGAGCATTCCAAACACTCTTACCAGAATAAAAGTCTTCCTCAAAACAGCAGCATATATCATATTTTATCTTTACCTTTGCATGTTTTCATTGAAGTCTTCTAGCAGCCATTGGTATCGATCATCATCGTCTACATTTTACAGGTGAAACAAAGGCTACCTAAGAATTAGATGAGGTCCCATATCCTTCTGATAACAAATATTTGCTATGGAAAGTTATTAGGGCCACCCATACTATGTGACTATATAAAACCAGCATCGCAGTCTACATTAATGTTCTAAAACTTTATTTTAGTGGAACATCTGTAGAACATCAGTAACCATCAAAGTAGAATGCAGCAAAGTGAAGGCAAGCAAGACTGTTCTTGGTTCTAAAGACTCTTCCCATGTCCCTGTCTTCTCCTCAAGCAACCTCTCTCTGATAACTGTCCAGCTCACCTTCACTGCCACAGAGCCAGCTCTGACAGCCAAAGGAAAAAGATCGGTCAGTATATTTTTCTTCACTGACCACCTGTCTTTTTCCACATTTAGACATAATTTGTGCTGCTAAATAAGGTTGACCCCAGCCACTCAGATTAAACTCTACATTTCACACTGATGCTTTGTTTATAACTGCCCTAAGTTATTAGCTGTTAAGATGAAAGGCCGGTTATTTTAAGCACATAACTTTGGTAAACAGGCCAGAGAGAACTCGTCCCTCTTTATTTAACCCCCGTGGGTGAAACCTCAGGCTGTTGCCATTTGAATGGCTCTGCCATCCTGTCCTAGCCTGCGCCCAGTGAGCCTGCTGTGCTCACTTGCAGATGATGGTGGGCGCTCCAAGGCTGTGACCTCGTGCCCATGGGTGGCAGCCTGCCAGCACCACATCAGAGGAGCCCAACCTTTGCTTAGTGGGTTTCCTCCTTCACCACCTCTGAAAAAGCCACAGTGTCCAGAGGAGGAAGCGGTCCAGCGTCAACAGTCAGGGACCTCTGCAGCTTCTCAACCTCAATCTAAGTCAGAATTAAAAAAAAAAAAATCTTCCACTAGACCAAGCCCTGCCTATGCTTCTGACTTTTCTACATCTGTTAAATGTGTAGAGAAAATACTTCCTGGTCACATTCCATTTGCCCACTTCTTACCCGCGTTGAGATTTATTTAAGCGTCCTGAAGTGCCAAAGGGTGACCCAACACTATGTGCTATGTATTAACCCAAGACTTCCTCTACACCACCATAGTCTCATGGTAAAGAAAGAAAACTGCTCATTAATCTAAAATATGCATTGATGAATGAGCATGGTTTGTGACTTTTTATACAAATATGCCTGATATGTATGTGTGTATGTAGATACACAAGAATATGTAGGCAGAAGCATATTTGTTTGCGTGTATATACAGGAATGTATTCATCTTTGGTTTTGTTAGGTTATCAGCTACTTTTAGCTTCTCTTTCCCAAGGCTGACTTTTAGGGACATTTTTGGTTCAGTGGCAGAATTATAGAAGATGGCTGTGGTGACTTGAAGTTTTAACCATAACTATGCTACACCGTTTTACTTTGCTTGTTTTGTATCACTTCAGAACTAGATATTGAAAAGTTTAAAAGGCTAAGAGACAATGGAGAGAAAATATGATCATTTCTGGGTGCATGAATATGTTAATCCCAAATATAGAAAGAGTGAAACATGGGACCAGGGAAATGTGCGTAGAAATAATGAAGTAGAATTTAGAGGGAAGTTGTGGGTTCCTTTACCTATTAGGAAAAGTTCAGGACCTGAAGGGCCCTTGAACATGTCTATTCTACATAATTCAGATGAAGCGTAAAATAGCTGTCCTATGTGCGATAACAAAGGACATAATCCTGAAACAAATTTAAGAAGAGACTAAATAAATGGTATAGGTCTTCATGGAACAGACACTTGGGAATTTTTGAGCAAATACTCTATTCTAGGTACTGTTATAAAGCCTGAGAAATACCAGGCTGACTGTAATATTGTTTTAACCCTGAGGAAGCCCACATTTCAGTTTAGGAGGAATAGAAATAAATTTTACAATCCAGACATATGACCCAGATTCTTGAAAATATTGAACGTGAGCCATAACTCTCTTGGGAAAGTTGCAGGATTCTTTCCAGAAAGCAGTTATATTTAACCTTCCTGGAAGGACGTGTGAATAGAGGGGCTAAGACAGCACCCTGGAGATGTTGCCCCCCCAGCCTCCAGCATGGCATGCGCCTCTGACCACACTCTCCTTGGGAACACAGCTCAGAGCAGCCGTGCTGCCCCTGCCTCCCACTCCCGACTGCTACTAATTCTGAATACTTTTTCTAGAACATCCTTGTTCTCTCAGCTCCCACATTTTCATTGTTTTCTATCCCATTTTTCTTTTTGTTTACCCACTATAGGCACAGGTGATAGATTGTCTAATCATTTATTTTCCCAACACCCTTGGCAAAGAGTTTAATAGTTCCGTATATGCTATCTCTAATCGTAGTTACGGTGTCTATATATTTTCAGGGTGATTCCATTATTCAAGTTATTGATTCATGTGTATACCAAAGAATATATTCTCCCCCCCCCCAACTCTTATAATAATAAAAACTGCTTTTGGTGATATTGTTTGGTAAAGACCATCATGACATACTTTGGCAGAAGTATTGTTGAGTTAGAAATTTAGTGCAACATTTGGCATATCTACCCAGGAATAACATCAGTTCCATCAGCATCTGAAAGAGGATTTTTTTTTTTTTACTTTGAACATTCTTTTTCTTTCTTTAAAATATATTTTTATTGATTTCAGAGAGGAAGGGAGAAGGAGAGAGAGGTAGAAACATCAATGATGAGAGAGAATCATTGATCGGCTGCCTCCTGCACACTCCCCACTGGGGATTGAGCCAGCAACCTGAACATGTGCTATGACTGGGATTCGAACCATGACCTCCTGGTTCATAAGTTGATGCGCAACCACTGAGCCACACTGGCCGGGCTTTCTGAACATTTTGAACCCCAGTTCAGAGAACATTCTTGTGGTGAGTGTTTGTACAAACAGCAGAAAAATTAGTTGAGGAAAATAACACTCTAGACTAAGTAATGTATAATATTCTAAATGGTTATATATAAGCATATATAAAATGGGTTAGCTACAATTAACTTAAAGCTACATAATCACTGTGTGGTCCTGATGTTTACTACTAGTTTCTTCATTTAGGGTATGGATAAAACATATCGCCAGGAGCTACTAAGAGAGACAAACTAGCAAACAAAAAATGGTGTTTTATGTTCACTTGAAACCTTGATTTATTTTCTTGTTTCTGTGCCCTCAGTTGGTCCTCTTTCTATGCACAATGCCAGCTTTGTCCTGTGGTAATTTCCATGGAACTAGTCACATTTGCTTGCATAAAAGCTGATGTATTTGATATATTAGTTAGAGAACATTCTCTCTCTGAGTGCAATTTCTTAAAGCACATGGACTACATTTTGTGTTTGTTTGGTGTCTTTGATACTTACTCGCTCCTCGGAAAAATAACTTTATGCACAATTTAAAGTGGACCGTCTCTCTTTCAGAGCTTTCTAACTCTTTTTAGCACTGGAGGAGTCACCAGGCGGAAGTGATAATAGGCATGGAAGGCTGTATTTCATACATTGACTTGAAAATTGAAGGAAAAACACCTTCATGTTCTAATTGAAAAAATTTCCCACATAACTGAGAAGATATAATTAGAGAGTTAATGATTTCTACGTCTGTATAATTTGGGTCTATGTAAATTTCGTTCAACCAGTTCAACTTTTGAAAATCTAACATGAGTACAGATTTTTACCTTTTGAACTTTTTTGAAATCCCCTCAATCAGCTATCACCTGTCATAAAATCATATTAAAAATAATAGGTTAAAACACATCAGGCACTGTTTTGAATATTTTCTAACCAAGAACATAGTACAGAGCCTAGATGATACCTAAAGAACTGCATAAAAGCTGATGTACTTGATATATTAGTTGATAATTGACTTAAAATTATGTCAATTAACTCTAGTTTCTAAGCATAAGTCTGTGTCAGTCTGTAGGATATGGCTAACCTTTGCAGTTGGATTTTTCTATTCCAAAATCATGTGCAGTCAGTAACTGAAGACTCCGCTCTTTTTTTTCAAATAACAATTACTGCAAGATGGGGTGTTTAAAGTGCACTGTGGTGCTTTGTTCCTGATTGTTGCCATGTCTTAAACAAGAGGAATTAAAAGAAACAAATGCCAGGTGGTCTCAGAAAGACATTTTGACTTATGCATTCCAACCCTTAGCACCCATCAAACGCTGGTTGCTTTGATGTTGTTGCAAGTTGCAAAAAATCTGCAAATTTATTGTTTACAAATGCTAGCTTTTCCCCCAAATAATCATTTTCCTTATTTATAAAGAATATTTTTACATTGAAGTAATCCTCTTTTTATATATTACAAGTTAAAATATAATATGTTTGAAGATGATACCTCTACATAGGCTAACACTGGAGCACTGAAAGGTTGAAAGTTTTTTTTTGTTTTTTTGTTTTTTTTTCCGCTGGACGCTCTTCCCCCCCCCCCCCCCCACCACCATCTTGAATCAAGATCTTGGCTACATAGAATTTATAATTCATGGTCAGGGAAAGATTGATAATAGTAATGTGTACTCATACTATGCTCATAAAGTACCTTTAAAGATACGTTTATAATTTATATTTACTAAATGTATTTGTTTTGAGAAATAGTGTTTCACCACAGGTTTTCATTTTGATTATTGGAAATATATTTATACAAGATACAGATGGTATTTTTATTAATCTGTATTAAAGCAACCTTTTGTAAAATAGTTCTAAAATTATTCCTTTAAGGAATAAACATTGTGAGTTGGTCACTACTGATAGTTTGAAGTAAAAACCAATTGTAAGTGATTTTTAAAAAATATTTTTATTTCTTTCAGAGATGAAAGGAGAGAGAGAGAGAGAGAGAAACAGCAATGTTGAGAATCACTGATTGGCTGCCTCCTGCATGTCCCCTCCTGGGGATCGAGCCTACAACCTGGGCATGTGTCCTGACCTGGAATCAAACCATGACTTCCTGGCTCACAGGTCAATAACCAGTATTATATGAAATGCTGAAAGGTATCCTTTGAGAAGAGGATGAAGAAAAAGTAAAAATAAAAATTATGAACAACAAATACATATCTTTCAACAAGTGAACCTAAAAATCAAGTGAATAAAAAATCTGATGAACAGAATGAATTGGTGATTAGAATAGAATCAGAGGCATAGAAAGGGAGTGGACTGACAATTTTCGGGGGTAAAGGGTGTTGGGAATTTGGGAAGAGAATGGACAATGATCGTACACCTATGGATGAAGACAGTGGGGGGGGGAGACAGAGGGTGGGGTGGGAAATGGGAGGAGGGGAGCTTTGGGGGAAAATAGAGGAACAACTGTAATAATTTGAACAATAAAGATAAATAAATTAAAAAAAAATACTCAACCACTGGGCCACACCAGGCTGGGCAAATTGTAAGAGATTTTTTATGGTTGGCCTAGGTAAATAAGTGTATAGCAACTAAAACTTTAAATAAAGAAATGCATATACAAATATCTAAATAAATAACCCTTTGTCATAAAAGATGTCAAGTGGCAGATAATTTGCTTTTAAGGTTCTTCCTTCCCTTCAAAATAAATGAATTAACATATGCCAAAGAAAACTATCTCCTCTGTGTTATAAATATTTGTCATATAGCTCAATGTTGTTTTGTGGAGTTTATTTTTAAATGTGAGATCACAAAGGCTGCCTATTTGATTAGGACAAGAACAGGGACGTTTGGTATCAAAACAAGTTTCTCTAAATTGTGTTCTACCTAGAATTAGAACAGATTTTCCTAGGACAATAATACAGATGTATTATTTTCTCTAGAATATAAACATATGATCTCAAATTGGACAATATCCATTTTAACTTTTCCTTCCTCTTCTAAAATACCAGCTCTCCTGTTCATGACACAAGTAGCTTCCAAGATTGTTTATCCATGAGGATTTCACAAAGTACCTTACTATTTTACCATTAAGTATATACACATTAAATCTACTTTATAATTTATGGGTGGGTACATTTTTAGTAACATATATTAGTGTTACATGAAGGTATAAATATTTTAATTATTTAAAAAAACTTTCCCCCTCTCACCCTTTGTCTTTTCTTTCCCTTGTCTTTGCATGTTTTAAATTTACTTTTCAAGTAGCATCCCAGGGAATTTCATTAATGTGAATTTATTCTGGCTTTTTCATGTGCTTGGTTTTTCAATATTTTAGATATACCAATATTCTTTCTGTTTGACTTTAATTTTTATTTATTGAAAGTTACCGTAACCCAAGTATGATTTATTAGAGATATAAAGTTAAACTTACATAAATGAAATTATATATAGATATTATATTTTTAAATGCTTTAAAACTTAATAATAATATAACTTCATTAATTCAACTGTTAGCCTTTAAAAATGCATTCCTTCGTTTAAATAAACCTTTTAACATACTAGTACTAGTTAAAATATTGAGCGTCTTAAAATCTCTTCTTTTAATTTCATTTTTCAATTACAGTTTACATCCATGAGTTTGCTTACTATAGTGGAGAGGGAAGGTTAACTAAGCTGATGAGAAAAATCCTAATAGCAATGTGGAAAGCCTTGGGGTGACATTAGGTGCATTCTTATAGGAGCGAGAACAGTGGAGTTCAGCATTCGCCCGCCCCAGAGGCTCAGATAGACCCCAAACTCACTCTCTGGATAGAGGGGGCTGACCCCATTAGGTAAATTATTGTCTGTGTGGGATGATGTGGTTATAGAACTGTTAGAAAAAGACTATTTTTCTTTAATATTTCTAAATCTCCCAAATAAAAAGTTGTGTTAAAACATACCTTATGCTTTCTTTTGAAGGGTATATGGTGTCTGCCATATGTTTGGAAATTCTGATCATATACGTGAGAAAGGATAACTTTCCTTTTGCTTAAGTGTGGCTGCAAACCAAAATAATTATGAATATGTAAATTGCCTATTGAATGTGCCAAAAAGCCTTAGTTAATGTATGCATGATTAAGAAATATAATGGCAGATATGATAAATAACTATAACCTATTATAATTACAAAACATATATTTCTATCTCAATTACAAAATGTATTATTTAGGATTATATTACATTTACAAAATGTATTTTTCTCTGTAAAACAATCTGATGAGTGCCTGGCTGGTGTGACTTAGTGGTTGAGCATCAACCTATGACCTAGGAGATCCCAGTTTGATTCCCAGTCAGGGCACCATGCACCTGGGTCACAGACTGGATCCCCAGTGTGGGGCATGCAGGAGGCAGCCGATCAATGATTCTCTCTCATCATTGATGTTTCTATCTCCCTATCCTTCTCCCTTCCTCTCTGAAATCAATAAAAACATATTTTAAAGAAACAATCTGATGAGAATACATGGCCATTGTGAAATGAAGCTAGACATATAACATTGGAATCCTTTCTGCTGACTGATCACGAGTGCTTGACATTCCCATGGTTTCACTTCTTGAGCTATAGCACCAAATATGAGCTGATAGAAGTAACTCCTTCAGGTCCAGACACCTGAAATTATGAACCAACTAGGGGCCCGGTGCATAAAAATTTGTGTACTCGGGAGGTCCATCAGCCCAGCCTGTGCCCTCTCGCAGTCTGGGACCCCTCTGGGGATGTCCACCTGCTGGCATGCCTGGTCAGCCTGTGTGAGGGGCTGATGGCTGTTTTCAGGCTGGCCAAGCCTCCCAGTGGGGTCCCTCACCCCATTGGGGTGTGGCCAGCCTGGGTGATAGGCTGAGGGGCATTTTCAGGCTTTCAGGCTGCCCACGGTTCCCATTGACCCAATGTCCCAGCAAGGCTGGGTGGAAGCAGGTTTCTGGGGTTTATTTATCTTCTATAATTGATACACTGTTCCTTTAAGCCGAGGTGTAGTCAGGTAAGGTAGCCTCCTGTCTGCTTCAGCTTGTGGCTTTGGAAATTGAAAGAATGTTGCCTTAGTAGTTGGTCCTGGAGGCTTCTATAATTGAGATAATGTTGCAAGTATGTTGCCTGGAGCTGGGAGAAGCCGAGCCAGCTGGTAGACAGTTTACTCCTGGTGCAACAACGGAAGCCTGCTGTTTACTCTAGCTCCATGACTGCTGGCCTCCATCTTGGCTGGGTTAATTTGCATACAGCCACTCTGATTGGCTGGTGGGCATGGCTTAGGCATCCCATTTCAATATTACTCTTTTATTAGATAAGATTCCAAAGTACAGACCTTACGTACACACAGTTCATCGATGTCCCACAATGGTTGGCTTGTAGTTGGACCTGGGAGATCTGTGAAGTGCACAGATATTTTCAAACTGCTACTCTATTTCTTAGACCTTAACATCTTTGAAACTTATGTCACTTTCCTCATTTTCCATGGCAATGTTTTATTATAGTGTCAACCTCATCATTTCAGTGATCTCTTTAGTGACTTGAACATGTGATAATATGAATAAAATTCAGGCATCCTTATAACAAAATAGCTTCCCCCTCAGAGAACTTATCAACCATATCTGCTCATAGATTTCAACTTTCAAATGAGAGTAAGGTTCCTAAGGAGAGAACATTTTCAACTTTAAAAGCAGAGAAAATTTCCCGAGGAGAAAACATTTTCAACTTTAAAAGCAAAGAAAGTTTCCTAAGGAGAGAACATTTTCTGATAGGATTGAATGGGGGGAAAAAAAGGAATTATAGCACATAGGGTCAAATCAAATTGTTTTGGAGACTCCCCTCTTTCCTCGCAGACATTTGCTTAAGCCAGTCCACTAATATGTTATAGACATAAAATAAGGTGAAGCTGAGATGTATCTCAGGCCCAGGTTTCAAATGTGTGTTCTTTGGGATGCTTGCATCACTAGAATTCTACTAGGTTTGCGAAACAATGGAGATTATCTCCTTCGATGTTAAATCCTACAATTCTCATTATGTTTTCAAGGTTCTGATAACTCCTGAAGCAAAGGAATCTGATTGTCATTCCTTAATACAATGTTTACCAAAGAAATTTGCTAAGGGAATATTTTTTTTTCTTGGCATCACATCAATTAACATGTTCTGAACTAGTGTTTCCTGGAGTAAAATGCTACTAAAATATCTTAGCAGTTGCTGCTAGAATGAAATCCATATGCAATTAACAAAGAGGTTTTGCAAAACCTCAGTGGGCAGCTTAATGCTGAAAGATCGTGTAAGGCAGCAATTTTCAACTTTTTCATCTCATGGCACACATAAACTAATAACTAAAATTCCGCGGCACACCAAAAAAATGCTATATTTTTTGCTGATTTGACAAAAAATGGGTATAATTTTGACTCATTCACACAGGATGGCTATTGTTGTATTGGCTGTTGTCATATTTTTATTTTTATTTGACAATCTAAGGGAAAAGAGTTCAGTGCCCTTAACTAAATAGGGAGGTATTGCATGTTTTTAACATTTTTGTGGCACACCAGTTGAAAATTTTGGATCTTTTAGAAGCAGGCAATGAATAGTCACTGGCTATTTACAAACAATACACTTAGAACATATTTTAAGATCCAGCATCTTTGGAATTTGTCAGTATCTCTTTGGAGCCCGCGATTCAATGCATATTTTATACGTTAGGTTCAATGACAATATGCTGGATTTATGGATAGAGATGTATTTAATAGATTTGGCCTTACATGTGAGAGGGGTTAGTACTTACTTGCAACATGTAATTTTCTTGGAGCCTCAAGGCTCTGTAAACGCCAAACTGTCTTGTTCATATCTATCACTCATGGACATTCCAACCCTCCCGCTCTTCCACCTCTCACTCGAATTAATCAAAACAGCTCTGCCAATTTCTATCCCATAATATTGCTCAGGCTTTTCCTCTTCCCAAATGGCCTTTCTTCTTTATGCCTCAGTTGCTACCTATCAGAATCCTTCCTTGCCTTCAGATGATTCTGCTACTACCTAATACCTTCTCATTTTCCCCATGGTGGGCAAATGTTTGTCCAAGTCTCCACGAGGTAATCCAAGTCATTCTTCCTTTCTCTGTGTCTCAATAGAACTTTGTTTGAAGACATTCTATAAAGTACTATTTTGAGAAACACATATAAATAGTCCACAGACATCAATGAGAAACTTCATAATCACTGGCCATAGTTCTCTTATGATAGTGTCTTTTGGAGTAGGTACTTTTTTGGGTAGGTACTTAAATTGAAAGATATAGTAACTTCAAAATTGGACTTTATCTTTTTTTTTTTACATTGGAAAAGTCACATGAAAAAGATTGAAAATCACTTTCTGGGTTTCTATCTATTAGAAATACAACACAGGCTACTTTGCATGTAAATAAGAGGTGTCTTTCTTTAGAACCAGGCATGTTTGATGTATTTTATGTATTACATACTCTGTATTGTTATGTGGTCCTGGCCCCTTCTCAGATGGTTGAATTTTTTTTTAATTTAAAAAACAATATGGTACATACAATTCCATAGTCAAATTTGGCTTCTTACTGCTTTCAGATATTACTCGTCACCCTTTTGTTTTTGTAGTTAGAACTGTCTCGTTTTTAACTCTCTACTTTTAAATAATTTCACACTTATAAAACAGTTTGAAAAAAATACTGAAGTTCTTTATGGCTTTGAACCAGCTTCTCCAAATGTTAACATGTTATATAACTAGGATACACTTTTGAAAGCCTGAAAATTAACAGTGAAGCAATTCTATTAACTACTCTATTGACTAGTCAGGTCTCCTTTATTGTCTCACTAAGGTCCTTTTTAAAAAATATTTTTTTATTGGTTTCAGAGAGGAAGGGGCCGGGAAAGAAAGATAGAAATATCAATGATGAGAGAGAATCATTGATTGGCTGCCTCCAGCACATCCCACATTGGGGATCGAGCCTGCAACCTAGGCATGTGCCCTGTCCAGGAATCGAGTCCATGCTCAACGACTGAGCATGCTGGCTGGGCTCAGGTCCCTTTTCTTGGTTCAGGATAAAATCCCCAAATCACCTTAGTTTCCTCCAAGTTGATGTCTCAGCCTTTCTTTGCCTGTCACAATGTGACAGTTACGAAGAGAACTAGCCAATTATTTTGTAGAATTTCAGTTTTAGGTCGTCTAATGTGTAAGCATGATCATATCCTTTGAGAAGTATATTCAAAGCCTTAGGAATATTTGTCAGAATTGTTTGGGTGGAAAATATTTGTTTCTCCAAATGCTTTGTTGAATTATAACCTTACTTTCCATGTGGTAAGAGGTTATAATTTAGAGGGGTTTTTTTTTTTAAACTTAGAAAATGTCTTATATGCCTTTTTTTGCAGGTGTTTTGTATTATTTATTTGAAAGGTTTATAGTGAAAATGTGTTCCGAAGCTCAGTAAAGTCTCTGTTGACATGAATATGCATCTTTTAAAAAATATTTTTAATATGAACGTTTTTTAAATTTATCTTTATTGTCAAAAGTATTACTTTTTCTTTTCCCATTGACCCCTTCCATCTCGCACTGGCCCCTCCCAGACCCTGGGCTCTGCATATATGTTCCTGGGTTAATCACTCCATACCTCCCACCCCCATCCTCACCTTCCTTTTAAGATTCATCAGTCTGTGCCATGCGTCTGTGTCCCTGGAAGTATTTCTTGAATTGCACACATTGCATGTTTTGCACCCTTTGATCATCAGTGCAGCATCAGGCCACTCAACAGGCCATAATTTAACTGCTTGAAGTGCTTTGTTCATTGCCCTGGCTGGAAAATCTGAGGCTGGATCGGTGCACCCTCTTCTATGAATATCACTGAGAAGCCACATCTAAAACATGCTACTTTTAAATTAAGATTGTGGAAGAGGTTTTTGGTGTTATTTGCCTTCTTTCTCTTTTATAATGTGCTTTTCTCTCTGGAAAACTTTCCCCACCCTGTTCTTTCCCTTACTTCTCCACTCATTCTCACCATTTTCTGCACTGATCAGTTGACTATACCCAGATTGCAATCTGATTTTTCTTACCACCACTTCATGGAAACTGCCCTCAAAGAGCGCAAATGACTCTCTAAAAGCTAATCTGCTACTTGTGGGAGCTTCAAATTTGGGATCAGAATTTCTCCTAGGTACTTCAAACTCAATTAGCCATCAAGCTAAAATGATCAAATCCCCCTTGAACATGAACTTCTTATTTCTCCTGCTCCCACTAATGGAATTGGGATGAGGTTAAATCCATTAATTAGGTTTGCTTGTCACACACTTTGTCCCTAGCTATACTATTCTCTTAATCTGGATTGTTCCTCCTCTCTCTTTTCATGTTTGTACATGATGAGTTTTCGTTTAGGTACAGTTCAAATAAAACCTCCATGATGCCTATCCTGATCAACTAAAAAATAATTAAAGGACCTTCATGTTTGTAATTAATTTTGTTTCATAATTTATTATTAGTTGTAGACGTGACTGTATTTCTCTCCTCAATGGATTATAAATCCCCCGAGTGATCATTGTGGCCCTCTTAATACAGCCAAGTGCCATACTGCATACTGATTTGTTGAAATGACTTCAATTGAATCACCTCTATTTTGTCCTTGTTGTCATAGTTGTTTGTTCTGTTTCATTTACTTTAGTCAGCCCTGCAAACAGTATGCTTTCCCCAATGATGATAATGCTAACTATAACACAGAGGTCATTGGCATTTCTCATTCATTCATTCATTCATTCATTCATTCAGCCATTCTCCATTCACAATATTAGAATGAAAGTAAAATTAGAATGAAAGTAGCTGGGAATCTTGAAAGTAGTGCAATTCCTCGCTGTCACTCAGCGTGATACCTTGGGCAGTAACAAAAGTAAAACAGCTTTTAATCAAGCCCAAAATGTGAAGGCAGGAAAGATAATCACATTATTTGCCATATACTATTGCTCCCTTAGGGATCCTCATATAAAACATGTATCTATTCTGACACTTCATTTCTGAAACTCAGTGCTGTGTTTGTTTAATTGATCTAATGAGGACCTCTTAGCACCTCAAATAGGTGCTTTATAAAACAACAACATCCAGCTGTTAGCCTAGGGATAAAAGAATAAATGCAAATCTAATGCTTCTCAAAGGTGAATCTGCACATGTTGATGTCTCAACAGCATTCAATAAAAATCAAGTGTTCTTAGAGACAATTTACTAATCTGCTGTTTCTAGACCTCAATCGCTTCATAAATATTGAAAGTGTTAAAAAATTGACCGTTATTTGGGGATATATCTGTATGTATATGCATAAGTGCAAACTTTTATAATATAAAAATACTTTTCAGGACCTTGTTACCGCTTCTGAGATAAAGGAAACTCTTGATGCCAAGATTTGAACTGAGAGGAGAGTGAAATGCACAATATGGTAAGTGACTTGCACATAAACAAGTGCGGCCAAGTCTCTCATGCTCTGCTGTGTAGTTATCATCTATAAGTTGCATGCATATGAAATGAATACCTAAAGTAGTCATCATTGCAAGCAGCTGTGACATGTGACCACAGTTGAATCAAATTCTGTTCACTCTATATCCTTATTTTGATAAACTTGATGTGAAAGGCACTTGGCTATCACTCATGACAGGTAATTTTAACTCCGATTTTAATCACAGAATTCAAGATTTTGTATATGACCAGGACACCTATTTGTGCCCCTACAACCATAGAGTTTCTCCAGATGGCATGAAGGATTATAATACTAGTTTATAAAATAGAAAGCAAAGACTTTAAGTTTCTTAAAATGAGGTTTGTACTTCAAGTTGTTTAAACTCTATGCTTAAAAAATTTTTTTCATTAGTTTACAAAACTAGTTCATTTATCTAGTTTATAAGAATCCCCAGTGTCTGAGGCTCTCATTTCTCTATGTTTTCTATAATGGAAATTAAAAACATAGAGGGTAAACTGCCTTTTCTCTGCTCATTTTATTCAGACAACCTCTGTAGTTGCTTCTCAGAAAAGGAGCGACAGACGGTTGAAAGAGCAAAGAAAAGATAAGGGAATTCCAGACTCATTTCTGGAGCACAAGCAGAGACAGGCTGCTGGCTCTGTGCGCTGCCCACCCTACCGCCACCCGACCCCACCCAGTGCCTAAGAAAATGCTGTGTATGCTTTCAGTAACCTGGTGGCAAGAACCAGATTTCTCTTCCACTAGTCAAATTTCAGAAACATGAGTAGATCCCACTTTATTTAGCTAGGGACATTCTTTTAGACTAGAAATCCTCAAACTGGGATCAAAGCGTAAGTTTTATATAAGATAATCATTCTGAAATTATATGCAGTGTATTATGTATACTAGTACATGCCTTTTTTCTGTGAAGGTCATCAAGGGAGTTTATCAGTTATTTGAGGATTTTGGTGACACAAAAAAATTTTTCATCTAATATGGTTCTAATTTAGAACAGATGTGATTAAAATGAAAATTATGAAGGAAGTGTGAAATATATATATATATATATATATATATATATATATATTAACATTCCAAGCTGTGTTGATATAAAATGTATACCCTTGTGACTCCTTTTTAATTATAAATGTTTTTAGAGAAATAAACACTGCTCAACATAGTTTTGTTGGTACTTCTCCTTTCATCATTCTTTAAAACATGAACCAAATTTAAAGTTATTTTTTCAAATAAAAAATACATAAAAATCCATTAATGTTTACTTTATAGTCATGTTACAAATCCTTACATAAGCTGTTAGTTATCCTATGACTACATGTATATTTTAAAAAGACATCCATATAAATTCTGCTGATACTGGACCCGGTTGTATAAATATTGATCTCTATTACCACAAGGATTTGTTTTGTATTTGTTTGGCTTTGCTCACAGTTATAAATAGAAAATCAGTTCTGACCTATTCATAATTTGTCCTTATTTTAGCTGAAAACTCTGGAAATATTCTGCCATCTGCCTAATATCCTTCTCCCTGCTAATGTGGACACTGTCTCCCACTGGCACGTGTATACTCATGAAGATATTTATTCTTTGGTATCCCAATAACCTATTTTATTGTCACTCAACACCATTACCAAAACTTCTTAGTTAACCTGTGTCTCTACCAATTGATGGTTAATTTAAAACAACATATTGTTATTGATTTTAGAGAGGGAGAGAGAGATCAATAATGAGAGAAAATCATTGATTGGATACTTCCTTAATGTTCCCCACTGGGGACAGTACCCACAACCCCAGCATGTGCCCTGACTGGGAATTAAATTGTGACCTCCTGGTTCATAGGTAGACATTCAATCACTAAGCCATGACAGCTGGGCAATTGATAATTGCTTTTATCTTTTTATTAATTATACCAGTTATAAAGAAATAGTCCAGATGTTTTGGTAATTTCTTTGTTGGGGGGAGAGAGAAGTTACCCTGGTTTCTGATGAGCCTAAGAAAGCTTTTTGTGGCAGCCCATGTCTGCATTGGATGGTAACATGTTCTGCACCTAGAAAATATCTGAAGGCTGTTCGCTTTAGTCATTGTGTCAGAAGTACTTTTTGTAATATTTTTTTCTTCGCTTACTGGATCTCTTTTCCAGAAGAAAATGTTGAAATGTAATAAGATCAATGTGGAAGGCCAATGGAGAGGCCAAAAGTTACTCTGAGTTATGGTGTTATTTCTCAGCCAGATGCTTGTCTCCTCTGCCCAGCTGCAAGATTTCTCTGTGCAGCAGGCTCTCTTAGTGCCAAAGGGGATATATAGCCGCTGTTCCGTGGATGACCCCACTCACACTGACTTCTTCAGCGAGTTTTCCTTAGAGTCCTCGGAGGAATGCTTTCCCTAACCACCTACCCCAACATTCAGGGTTTACTTGCAAGATGGTCAGCTAATATTTCTGGAACATAAACTTTTGGCCAGAGTAACTGGAATTTTGAGTGTATTAAACTTTTACATACTTAACTGTGGTCCACAGGGTATTTTTAAACTCAGCTATTTGGCTTCAGATCTACTTTCTTACCCCCAAAAACATACAGTGTGAAATGTATGAGAAGTAATTGGATAAAGTACCTTTTACAAGTCCTCAGCATCTTATTTCTGCTAGACAATAGAGAAATAATATACAGTATTCCCATGATTAAACACTGTTTCAGTTGGAACTTAGGTCTCTAAGTACATAAAGTAATATATATATATATATATATATAATGTGTGAAAACCTAGCTTGGGAAAAAGACAAAAAATATTATGGGATAGTTAAATGGCTTATAAGACACCATAATATGGATTATTAAGTAACTTTTTAAGATGTCTATGGTAGGATTTTGTGTTCTGACTTGCAAAGTTTCCCATGTTATATTTTTAAAGGAGATGAATTAAGTCAAATTATAATATAATGTGTTATCAGATACCTTATATAAAAAAAGTACTTTAATCTTACATTGCAGCCCTATCTACATATATACAGAAATATAATTTTAGTCCATTTGTTTTACAAAAATAGGACTAGTTCGTATATATTCTTGTGGTGAAACTGTCTTGAAAACACACCTGGGTTACTAGTTATATCAAGGAACACAATGACAAAAAAGAAAGGTATTTTTATATGTTATACATAATTCTGTATTATTATTATTATATTTTTAACATTAAGAAGATATTACTGTTATAATTTAAAACAATAAGCTATGATATTGATTAAATTACTATCCAAATGTTTCCCTCACACAGCCTGCTGCTTGGTGATACTTAGCTTAGAAATATTTGTTGAAAAGTCTCAACCAATTTATCAATAGAAATAAATGAAATAATATTGAGTTTGGTCTATATTCTTATATTGAAAAAAAAGCTGTATTTCTTAAGAATCTATTGCATTTTTCTCTTCCTATTTCATAGTGATTGGGAATTACTCATTTTCTCTCCTATTTGGTTAGGATTTCTAGAGACATTACTTCCTATTACTTCCCATGTTGGTTCACCATTTTCCCACCAGAGGTGTTATTTGTAAACTTGCCAAAGCCTGACTTGAGTTCCCCTGCTGTTACCCTAGGCCATCCCTTAGAGGAAGTGATCTGAACAAAACGCTACTTTTTATTGCTTTCCCTGACTACAATGTCTTTCACCAGAATTCTTTCAGGTCAAAGATACCTTCAAAAATTGATATGTTTTCCATGTAAGACAATATTTCTATTTCCCACTTACTGGTCCCATGCCTTCCATTGGGGGCGAAACTTGAAAGACTATTAATATTAATATATGATTTATTTTGTAAAAAGGAACATGAATATGTATATCCTGAAGGAGTAGTTGACCCATGCACTTCCATGTAGTCATGCAGTGATTTTAAATACAGTTTACTTACTGCATGATCCTGAGCAAGTTCTTGAAATACTCTAAGCCTTAGTGTTCTATATAAAAGTGCACATCCCATAATATTGTTTGGAGGATTAAATCAATCATTGTATGTAAAATAGAATAACATCTGGCACAGAAAACATGTAAGTTGTTTTGATTGTAAAAAAATCTTAACCATGGTGCTTCACAATAATGCTATTTTGAGGAAATAATCCTATATAATAAAAGAGAAACATGCAAATTAGCCATCTCTCTGCTATGCTCAAGCCACGCCCAAAATCCACACCACCAGCCAATAAGGAGTATGCAAATTAACCCAAGAAAAATGGCAGGTAATTTGCATACACAGAGCAGAGTGGGAGAGCCAGCAGCTTGGGGAGATGTGGCTTCCTCGGTTGCTGCCTTGGGGGAACATGGCTCCATTGGTCAGGGAAAACCCAAAGTGTGAGGAGTGCCAGGAATTCTGGGAAGTAGTTTTGGTGGCAGCCCCAGAACCAGAGGCTAAGGCCAGGAGTGCAGGGAGTACCAGGAATGCTGGGAATCGTAGTTCTCCTAGACACTAGAGCAAAGTGAGCCTGGAGCAAGTTACTGCTGAGTTGGGGATGGAGGAGGGAAAGCAAAGGTGAGAGACATAAGTAAAATCAGAATGTCTAGGAAAAATTAAAGGGAAGATATCCTAAAACTTCAGGAAAACTCCACCAACAAAGTAAAGAAAAAAAAGCCTCTATTATTCTGTGAGCAACAAACCAAACTGGATTGGGGTC